>CM023450.1:157901341-157996991 GCA_013339765.2 Haemaphysalis longicornis | reverse complement strand
CCGGTTTAAGATAGTCGGCACCAATGTTTGAACCACTCGGACTCTACGATCAGATAGGGATGAGAAGTGCTCAGACAATCTTTTCAAGGTCGCTAACGCGGGTTACCCTGAGAGTGCGCGAAAAGTCAGTTTTCCTTGCGAAGTATTTTGCCACCCTTCGTCCACGCATAGCGCCAATTCTTTCCCTTCTTTTTCGCGACGGTGATGCCCAGAAGTTTTTTCACTTCAGGTCACAAGTGCTCATTGACGTACACAGCCGCAGCTGGCATTGTGAAACCGAGATCAGTGGTAGACAGGAGGCTTTTCCGAGCTTTTTCCATAACGACGTCACGGGTTGTCCTGTTATGAAACTGCACTATGATATTTGAATGCAATTTATCCTTTGTAGTCACCCTGTGGCAACGGTCGATATCAGCAGCGCCGATTGGTTCTTTTATGGCAGTGCCGATAATTGCCAGCATGTTGGTCAGGTTTTCCCCGTCGCCATAAGGAACGCCGGTTATCTCGAGATTTTTGTTTCTTGAGTACTGTTCTACTTGCGTGAGCCTTTCTTTGCTTTCAAGCACTTGCCTTCTGAGTTCAGCGCATTCCCTCGTTAGAAAACCATTTTCAGCCCTTATTTTGGCATTTTCATTCTGAATAGTTTTGTGGTTGGCATTTATTTCGTCGAAGGATTTGTTCACATATTCAATGCTAGGCTTCACCTCCCTGTTCTCTTTCCTAAATTCCCTTTCCAACGCTGCACGTTTGTCACGAATTTCTAGTCTGACATCTTTCAACTCCTTTAATGCGTCAGGGTTCATGACAAGACAAACATGCACTTCTTGGCAGCAGCAGCCGGAGCAAGTACAACAGCAAAGAAAAAATGCGCAAACGAAAGTTCAAACCTGAATCACAGAAGCGTTGTCTTAAGCGTGCCGTTCTTCTCCCGCTGCCGCTGCCAAGTGAGGCTGCCAGTTGCTTGAGCGTCCTTTATGCAGCTTGCGCCTGGTGGTCACCAGCAGCAGCTCTGCCACTGGTGATCCGGTGACGTGGCTGTGGTGGCTTGCGGCTGATCCCGAAGTGCTGCGAAGACGAATGCTGACCACACGTGTTGATCATACACTGCAATACAGAAGCGTTGTCTTAAGCGTGCAGTTCCTCTCCCGCTGCCGCTGCCAAGTGAGGCTGCCGGTTCCTTGAGCGTCCTTTATTCAGCTTGCGCCTGGTGGTCAGCAGCAGCAGCTCTGCCACTGGTGATCCGGTGACAAGGCTGTGGTAGCTTCCGGCTGATCCCACAGTGCAGCGAAGACAAACACTTACCACACGTGTTGATCATACACTGCAATACAGAAACGTTGTCTTAAACGTGCAGTTCTTCTCCCTCTGCCGCTGCCAAGTGAGGCTGCCGGTTGCTTGAGCGTCCTTTATGCAGCTTGCACCTGGTGGTCAGCAGCAGCAGCTCTGCCACTGGTGAACCGGTGACAAGGCTGTGGTAGCTCGCGGCTGATCCCACAGTGCAGCGAAGACAAACACTACCACACGTGTTGATCATACACTGCAATACAGAAGCGTTGTCTTAAGCGTGCAGTTCCTCCCCCGCTGCCGCTGCCACAAGTGAGGCTGCCGGTTCCTTGAGCGTCCTTTATTCAGCTTGCGCCTGGTGGTCAGCAGCAGCAGCTCTGCCACTGGTGATCCGGTGACAAGGCTGTGGTAGCTTCCGGCTGATCCCACAGTGCAGCGAAGACGAATGCTGACCACACGTGTTGATCATACACGGCAATACAGAAGCGTTGTCTTAAACGTGGAGTTCTTCTCCCGCTGCCGCTGCCAAGTGAGGCTGCCGGTTGCTTGAGCGTCCTTTATGCAGCTTGCACCTGGTGGTCAGCAGCAGCAGCTCTGCCACTGGTGATCCGGTGACAAGGCTGTGGTGGCTTGCGGCTGATCCGGCAGTGCAGCGAAGACAAACACTTACCACACGTGTTGATCATACAATGCAATACAGAAGCGTTGTCTTAAGCATGCAGTTCTTCCCCCGCTGCCGCTGCCAATGGAGGCTGCCGGTTGCTTGAGCGTCCTTTATGCAGCTTGCGCCTGGTGGTCACCAGCAGCAGCTCTGCCACTGGTGATCCGGTGACGTGGCTGTGGTGGCTTGCGGCTGATCCCGCAGTGCTGCGAAGACGAATGCTGACCACACGTGTTGATCATACACTGCAATACAGAAGCGTTGTCTTAAGCGTGCAGTTCCTCCCCGCTGCCGCTGCCAAGTGAGGCTGCCGGTTCCTTGAGCGTCCTTTATTCAGCTTGCGCCTGGTGGTCAGCAGCAGCAGCTCTGCCACTGGTGATCTGGTGACGTGGCTGTGGTAGCTTCCGGCTGATCCCACAGTGCAGCGAAGATAAACACTTACCACACGTGTTGATCATACAATGCAATACAGAAGCGTTGTCTTAAGCATGCAGTTCTTCCCCCGCTGCCGCTGCCAATGGAGGCTGCCGGTTGCTTGAGCGTCCTTTATGCAGCTTGCGCCTGGTGGTCACCAGCAGCAGCTCTGCCACTGGTGATCCGGTGACGTGGCTGTGGTGGCTTGCGGCTGATCCCGCAGTGCTGCGAAGACGAATGCTGACCACACGTGTTGATCATACACTGCAATACAGAAGCGTTGTCTTAAGCGTGCAGTTCCTCCCCCGCTGCCGCTGCCAAGTGAGGCTGCCGGTTCCTTGAGCGTCCTTTATTCAGCTTGCGCCTGGTGGTCAGCAGCAGCAGCTCTGCCACTGGTGATCCGGTGACAAGGCTGTGGTAGCTTCCGGCTGATCCCACAGTGCAGCGAAGACAAACACTTACCACGCGTGTTGATCATCCACTGCAATACAGAAACGTTGTCTTAAACGTGCAGTTCTTCTCCCGCTGCCGCTGCCAAGTGAGGCTGCCGGTTGCTTGAGCGTCCTTTATTCAGCTTGCGCCTGGTGGTCAGCAGCAGCAGCTCTGCCACTGGTGATCCGGTGACAAGGCTGTGGTAGCTTCCGGCTGATCCCACAGTGCAGCGAAGACAAACACTTACCACGCGTGTTGATCATACACTGCAATACAGAAACGTTGTCTTAAACGTGCAGTTCTTCTCCCGCTGCCGCTGCCAAGTGAGGCTGCCGGTGCTTGAGCGTCCTTTATACAGCTTGCGCCTGGTGGTCAGCAGCAGCAGCTCTGCCACTGGTGATCCGGTGACGTGGCTGTGGTAGCTCGCGGCTGATCCCGCAGTGCTACGAAGACGAATGCTGACCACACCTGTTGATAATAACCTGCAACACAGAAGCGTTGTCTTAAGCATGCAGTTATTCACCCGCTCCCGCTGCCAAGTGTGAGTGCCATTGTGTAATATAACGGCTTCTGCAATGGTGTAATGTTTTTTTTATATCCTCATCGTAATCGGTTTACCAAATAGTGCGTCATAGCTCTCATTTTTGAATTCCTTTTTTGTTTTGGGCATACTTTATTTTGTTATCCTACTTTTTGAGAATGTGTGCACAATAACGGATTTAAGTTTCGATTTCTTGCATGCCATTTTTGCGCGTTCTTGTTCTTTAATGGGTAGAAATATTTTACATTTGCATTTCAATGCTACTGGATTTCATATTACGCATTATGAAAAGTATCCTCTTCACGTACATGTAGATAGCTGTGCCGTTGGATGTCGAGTCTATTTTTCATCAACCCACAATTAGCTTCTTCGAAAACAACCTTTGACCTAGTGGCCGCTCTATTTATTTTTGAATTGGTCTGAAAATACAAGTGTGTCTTGCAGTTTTTGTTCACGTCGTTTTTCCTAAATATTTGTTTTTGTACCCGTTAAACACAGGAATAAATTATAATAAGTGAGAGATCTCTCATTCAGAGAGATCCTCCATTCAGACATATTTCGTTTAATAAAAAAAGCTTTTACAAAAAACATCCGACAAACCCCAGCAATATATTATTTTTGGAGTTTCCCACTCATGTCGAACAAATATACCCATCTAATGACACCGCAAGTTTGCTCCTATCCTATTTTTATCAGATGACCGGCTATCGTAAACGCTGTTTGATTCGTTCACCTGTTTTGGCAACGTTCAATTTACAACACGGCAGAAGTACCTCGTATACCTGACATAGATTACATTAAACAGACACTATAGTATTAGGTGTGCGTATATCGGCAGTGAGAGCGTTCATAATATAGAGAGCGTTCATATAATATAGACGGCTTGTAGCAGCATGAGTTTCTCTATAGAACAGAAAACAACAAAGAGCGTCAAAACATGTAGCGCTGCCCCCTACATGTTTTGGCATTAATGTTTGGGACATCACCCACCATGAATACACGGTGAAACTTGATGGGTGGAACATACCTAAGCGTTTTTTTTAAAACATGCAAGCATAATGGACTGGCTAATTGAAATAAACGGGTGTGGCAGCTGGAATTCATCATGCCATTTTTCTAACACACAAACCCCAACTAGCGCACAAAATGTGTGGCCAGGCAGATGTGGTCGGTTGTAATTCAGTAATTCAGTTGGGAATTTGTTGAAATCTTAAGCTGTGGGTGCAAGCAGCCAACACATGCATTCATGCGTGCGGACGCGAGTGATTAGAACACATCTTTAGTGATAGTGCATGGGTACATGAAGAAGTGACAAACATAAGCCGATGTTGTTAGCACGGCCGACCAGACAAACATGCAGTGGTAAAAATATTTCAACTGGTCACTTATTTTGAGCACCTTCAGCCAGAAGGTAGCACATTATTATCATTTCTAGAAAATATTCGAGGTGTCATTCTTTTTCAACCAAGAAAGAAATATGCTTCGTGAATGCTTCTTGTGTACGCCGGCACACGAAAATAAATTTAGGTACACCCTTCCTCGTTGGCTAGAAGGAAAATGAAAGCTAATAAAGACAGGCTTACCGGAAATATTGATGATCTAAAAATAGCAGGCTTGCCTCCCTCCAGACGTGTTGTGACGTTCTCGGAAGCAGGACAAAAGATGTATGTAAAACGTGAGAGAGAAAGACCCGCTTTAAATATTTATTTATGAGCAAACAAGACACGCCTGTACTCAAAAAAAAATGCTGAAGGGGTTAGAGAAAGCGGAATTGTTCAGTTGAAAGTGAAGGCTACTCAGTCCTGAGTTCCCTTTAGCGGATGACTTGGTATGCATTTTGTCCCATGTTGAAGGTGGGTGGCAGCATGCAACAAATTTGTACATTAGATCACCAACTCTATCATCCTCAGGCCTGTTGGCCCCCCACAGAGACATCGGTTCAGAGGCGGCGAAAACTACAACGGCTGTTGCAGCGTAGAGAACCAATGTCCCTCTAGGAGGACAAGGTCTGTGGCGCCATCTACCTTGAGCTCAGCGACGTTTCTCTTTCTCGCTCGGAGAAAACATGGCGGCAATCAGCGCCAGCGCGTTTTATGCGAGGCGGTGAGGTAAGTCGCTTTATTGTTGTTCATAACGCTTTTCATTTAAAGAAATTGCAACGGAGTGTGAAGGTTTAATGCCTGGAAAGCACATTGACACAGTTTCGAGAAAAATGTTGACTTTATTGTGAAATTCGCAGCTTATTAAGTGCAGTGTCCCCGCAAAGGGACATTGTGTACATGTGCGTGTTTATTTTGAAGTCAGATGGCCGACTGGCACATTGTTTTTTCATGAACGTTTACCTGTGGAGATCGAAGTCTAACTTCCTTTTGCTTTGTAATTTCAGGCTTATCCACCAAGAAGGCAGACGAAGTATTGCAATCAATTCGCGACCGTGAAACTTCCGATATTTCTGACTCCGAGAATGAAGACGACGTCGACGACGTGAATGCCGCGTATGATTCCGACACTGAGGAGTATGCTGGTTCATCTGCTGATAGTGACGACGACGGCTCCAGCGGAGCAGGCATTTCGAAAAGGCGTCCTCTGTGGAAGGCAGCAAATTCTTCACCAGCAAACAATGTGCCTGTTCTCGAGACAGGGTGTGTTTTTCGGAAACTAGATTGGAGTTCTCGCCTGCCGAATACTAGAAGCAGTACTTATATGACAACATGCTCGAAAAAATGGCCGAGGAAACAAACCAGAGAATTCTGAGAGAGCGTGGAATCGTATCTAAAATCACTGGTCAGGAAGTAAACAGTTTCTGGGTTGTTCCATGCTGATGGGAGTGATCGGATTTCCAAGAATACGATTTTTGTGGAAGAAGGGCCTGGCTGTTAGCTCAGTAGCCGACACCATGCCACGGGATCGTTTTTTCTTACTGCGATCTAACCTGTGCTGCCAACTTGACGATGACGTCAGTGATGACGACAAAAAGAGCGAGAGTCTTTGGAAGGTTGCGCCTTTAGTTGAGATGGTGCGAAAGGGCTGCTTGGGCTGGGAAAGGCCTAACTGCTTCTGTGTGGATGAACAAGTCATCCATTTTTCAGGACGCTGTCCTATGAAGCAGTATATCCCTAACAAACCACATCCTGTGGGCCTGAAAAACTTTGTTCTCGCAGGAAAGGACGGGTTGATTTATGATTTTGCAATTTACAAAGGCGAAGAGACATTTCCAGACTATGGCCTTGGCTTATCGGGAACTCAGTCTTGAAGCTGGTTGAGACAGTGCCTGCGTGCTCCACGCTTTACTGTGACCGTTGGCTTTCTTCGGTCGGTTTGATGGATGAGCTCATGAATAAGGACATTTTTGGCATAGGCACTGTGATGAAGAACAGAATGCCAAAGAAAGTCATTTCAGAAATGACAAAGATTTGTTGAAGAAATCTCGGGGCACTTCGGAGCCGCAACTGCTACAAGACAGCACGCTTGCATGCACAAAATGGGTCGACAAAAAGCCCATTGTGTTGCTGTCGGCTGCCTTTGGAGTGGAGCCTGAAGATAAGGGCAAAAGATGGTGCAAGAAAGACAAGAAGTTCCTGGATGTCCCACGCCCATCCGTCATCAGAAACTACAATGTAAATATGGGTGGTGTTGACTTAGCTGACAGAATGCTCACCCTATATGCTGAAAGGAGCCGCACAAACAGGTGGACACTGCGTACAATTCTTCACATTTCAGATCTTGCTTGCGTAAACAGCTGACTTCAGTACAGAGCAGACAAGAAGGCAGAGGGCGTCCAAAGGAAAAGCATTCTGGAATACCTTGATTTCAAGCTTTCCGTGGCAGAAGCATTGATATGGCAGAAGGTGATCGCAACGCGTCCAGATGACGAAGATAACGTGCTCATCCCGCCAAGGAAGAGGCCAAAGCTCTGTTATCAGACAATTTCCGCAAAACAGACACACTTCATTTGCCAAGAAAGGACGACTTGCCAAATGGAGCAAGGTGCCAAAACGCTGGCTGCAGCATTAAAACACGCCACAGATGTGCTTGGTGCGACGTGTATCTTTGCATAGATGTTGGCAGAAACTGCTTCTATGAATTCCATTCGTGAGTTCTGCCGCAAAGGAATTGCGCTGCTAGCTTGACTCACTAGTGTGTTGGGTTAAGAACACCCCAAAAGTGCTACTGTTGTGCTTGAAATGGGTCACAAGAACAAATAAAATCAATTTATTCTCTCTTTCTCTAAAGTTTATCTTGGAAACAGTTATTTGCGGCCCTTTCCAATTACGCAAAAATAAATACGTATTTCTAGCCGTACCTAACGATAGACCCAGTGTCCCTGCAGGGGGACTTGTTGTTAGGCTCTGCGCACATTCAAAATAATTTTTTGTGGGTTTTATGCAACACAAATGTATGTATAAGAACTTCTTCAAAGTTATTTCTTCGTTCCGTTATTCTCGGGTCTGAAGAGGCTATAGAAAAGACATTTCTTCTACAGCGACCATTACTGAACAGCCAGCGAACAGTTGTAGCTGTGAATGAGCCAGATTGTAGAGTGCCAAGCAAGCTATGACAAACGCTACCCTCAACCGGCTCGCGCACAAAGGCGTTTTTTTTATTTTCTTTGACGGGTGTGCACACACACTGAACATCCCTAACGGAGGATTTGTTATCGCGCGAATGAGTGTACCAATCCCTGCAATCACGTGCGCAATACACGTTACCTGTTCCTGATCGGAAAATTTATCGAAAGTTTTGTTGGAAAAAACTACGAGGCAAAAAATCTAACCTCTGGTGACATGCTGATTGAAGTAAAGAGTAAAGAACAGTCTTGTAGTTTATAAAGCAAACAAGCATTGGAGATCCATCGATCACTTTGGCACCCCACCGTACTCTCAAGCTGCCAATGAGTTATCTCAGCAGTTGGACTGCTCATTGAAAGTGATGCTGATTTCCTCAAAGGCCTGCTTGAGGAAGCTGTTACGCCAGTCAGACGTATCGCAATAAGGCGCGACCTAAAAAAGATAAGAAGGAAACATATAATCCTGACGTTTGACCGTAGCACCCTACCAGAGTCCACAAAAGCAGGTTTCCTCCACTGCCAAACGAGACCATACATCCCGAACCCTCGACGCTGCTTTAAGTGTCAACGGTGCGGTCATAGTATTAAAAACTGTCAGGGCCAAGAAAGATGTGCAAAACGCTCAAAGCATGATCACAAGACGGACGATTGCCGCACCGCACAGTTCAAATATTGTAACTGTGATGGGCCTCACGCCGCTTCCTCTCAGTCCTGTCAGAAGTTTAAAGACGAGTAGGAAATAATAAATCTCAAAGTTACTGATAACCATGCCCAAAGGCTCGGAAAAGACACGCAATGCTTCCTTCAGGAAGCTACGCCTACGCTGCTCGCGGGGGGGGGGGGGGTGGAAGGCGTCAGGTTTCGGTGGGAACCCAGTACAGCACTGCTGAGGTGGTCCCGCGACCGCCTCCCACCATGCTGTCCTCGGCAGCCCACGCCGCCACAGTGCCTGTGGACTCAGCAGTCGCAGTGGCGACAAACACAGTCGAAGGTGGTGTCGTCTCTCCTCTGCCTGTTCCACTTCCCCTCTGTGGCTCTGGGGGTACTTCGAAAACTGACATGGGAGCAGCGGCTGCCGCTGCGTTATCCGCCCCGCCCCGGCCTGCACATGGGTCTCGGCCACCAAGCCTCCCTCGGGGCGCCCGTGTGAATGCACGTGACCCAATGGAAACTCAAAGGGCATCAGTAGATGAAATGGCTGACACGCCATCCTTACCGCCATCATAGAGGTCCAAGGAGAGACGGCACTTAGTTGAGCGCCAAAAAAGCCACTGCCCAGGGTAACACCTTCTACACAGAACACATAATACACACATAAAAGACCCCTTGAGTAATGAAACTACTCGACTAGCAGAATCAATTTTCTTTGTGGACTTTTATGGCAGTTCACAACATTGTCCAATGGAACTGTCGGGGCCTAATCAGAAATCTTGAAGGCGTCTATGAAATCCTGCACAAACACCAGCCAAATATCCTGTGCCTATAAGAAACACATTTAAAACCCACACAAACCAACTTCCTCACTTAAAAGTGGTATTCAGGAAATACAGAGACAGCTGCACTCACACGTCTGGTGGTGTAGCAATTGTCGTGGAAAAATCTGTTCCCTGTCAATCTCTTCGGCTAATTACTGCCCTCGAAGCACTGGTTGTCCGGGCAATAATTTTAATGGGTTAGTCACAGTCTGCTGTTTATACATTCCTCCTGACTACCACCTGTCAAGTTCAGAATTGGAATCTCTCATTGGCGAGCTTCCAGAACCTTTTCTACTAGTAGGCGACCTTAATGCTCACCGTGAACTCTTGGGGCCGGAACGCACGGATGTCCTCGGTCGCTTGCTGGAAAAGTTTCTTTTATCTGCCGGAGCCTGCCTATTCAAATTCAAAATCAAATTCAAATTAAAATCAGTTTATTTGCATCACAGTGATGCGGTAGGCTCGGGCAAAAAGCGAACAGGTTTCATGAGGAAACCCGAGCCCCCCTGGGTACAAGGCATACATCAAGGGCACATCTCCCACCCTCAGCAATACAGACGCTTCATGTGACAAGCAGTACATGCACTCCATTGGTAAAACATTGGATAAAAACACTGTCTTTATAAAATAACCCATATTACACAACTACTTAGACACTACTTAGACACTCAAACATTATCTGAGTCAACAAGAAATAGAGCATAATATAGCAATGCACAACAGCAATACTATGAAAAACGAAATCGGCATAACAAGTGGCAGTTTGAAAACAGTAAAAGAAATGTTACAGGAAGTGCTCTCGTGTAGCGCGAGCACTAGATTCTTGTAGGCAGAAACCGTCTGATATGAAATCATTTAGTAGCCTCGGTAAGGCATACCTTATCATCTGCCGTCCATGCTCAGTACGGCAAAGTGGAAGGTACCAAAATTGTTCCTTTCGAAACGTGTAAGTTACGGGGTTTGGTTTAAGGGATAGCATTTGTAAGAAACTTTCTTCACAATTAGCAACAGATTTTTTATAACGCGTCGCCAGGCAAAATTTATATAAGTTAGAACAGGTACAATTTTAAAACGCGTGAACAACTCCTTGGTGTGGGCAAGGTAGTCACGCTTGCTATGTGACGCACTGCTTTCTTTTGGAGCAGGTACATTTTCTGTATGTTAGAGTTTGTTGTATTGCCCCAGATAAGGAAGCAATAATTCACATGTGATACAAACAACGCGTTGTACAATAGGAGTTTTACAGATAATGGAAAGAAGGAGCGAACTTTGGCGAGTATTCCGACAGATTTTCCTAACCTACTTAACACTAAGTTTATGTGATGGTCCAAGCTGATGTTTTTGTGGAAAATAACGCCTAATGTTTTTACGGTGTCTACGACCTGTGTGATAGCGTTATCCATTATGATGCTGCGGTCCACTGAAACAACACTCTGTCTTGAATGAAATAACACGGTTTCGTTTTTTTACTATTTATGAGAAGAAATTTGCTGTACTCCACGAGTTCAACTTTTCTAAAACGCCATTTATATTTGAAATTAGAGAGGGTACATCTGTGCCTTTGAATAGGAGGGTTGTGTCGTCCGCATATAATATGTCATGTGGTTTGTCACTGATATATGTTATGTCATTCACGTACAGAATAAATATTAGCGGGCCTAAAATGCTTCCTTGCGGAACACCAGTGGTTATTTGTTGAAGAGTAGAGAGGTTCTTTCCTATTGCTACGCATTGTAACCTGTGTTCTAAATATGATTTAAGAAGATCAGACGCGAAGCCACGGATACCATATAACTCTAATTTTTGGAGGAGGGTCTGATGATTTAGGCGGTCAAAAAGCCTTCGAGTGCGTCAAGGATTATTTCTTTTTGCATTAGCAGAGCTGTTTCAGTAGACCTTTTGGGACGAAAGCCATACTGCGCTGCACTTATTAGTTCGAATTTGTTACAAAAGTTAGCGAGTCTTTTATAGATTACTTTTCCAATCCTTTTGAAAAAACCGGTAGAATAGAAATGGGTCTATAGTTGGACATCTCATTTCTATCACCACCTTTAAAAAGCACTACAACCTTTGAAACTTGCATAAGCTTCGGAAAGCAACCTGTTGATAATGCTAAATTGTATATAAAACTTAGAACCGGGGCGATAGTGTTAATTACGTATTTGACGGGACCAATTTGCATGTCGTCAACGTCACGAGTTTTACTGTTCGGGAGAGAAATAAATATTGCCTCAATTTCACTTTGATCTGTTGGTTCAAAAAATATGCTTTTGGGGTTTCTAGGTATTGCATGACCGGTAGTGTGGGGCAATGCGTTCTCATGACAACTTGTTTGAAAAATGTATTGAATTGTTCGGCAAGTTCTATTCCGCGCACACGGTGGCCTTGAGACACGAGTTCTTCGACAGGAGGGGGGTGCGCTTTCAGATTAAGAAGCTTGTTAATCTTTCTCCATACATCTGCACTGCCTTTGCAGGCATCTTGCAGAAACTGACTATGCAAGTAACACCACTTTCGTTTTTAGAAATGAGTTCAACTTGTTGCGATATTGCTTAAATTTTTGATCTGAAATTAGCCTTGTTTTAAGAAATTTCTTGTATAACTTATTCTTCTGTTTTATTCGTCTCAAGCATTTTCGTTGATCCAAGGTTTGCGATTTTTACTATTCGTTTGAAAAGTTCTTTCTTTAAAACGTTCAAGGTAAACACGTTTTAAAAACTGATAAAAACTTCGTACGCAGCATCGGCAGTTTGCAGGACAATACGTCGGCCCCGGCCCAGCTTTCGTTCATGAGGCGGGAATGGAAAGAATGCAAAGTATCTTGTGTTATGTTTTGAATGCCTGCTGTCGCTGCTACTTTCGCATGCGTCCTGTTATCATGACGTTCTAAGAAAAGATAAACGGGGAAATGGTCACTTATGCTGGAGCAAACAACGCCAGATAACACTTTGGTACTGTTTGTATTGGTAATAAAAAGATCTAGTACACTTTCTGTCTGAAGTGTGACACGTGCTGGCGTTTCTATCGTTAAGCGGAACGACTCCTGCGCTGGGCCAGTTTTCTTTATATCGATATTGAAGTCCCACCAAGTATTAATTCAAGATGAATTTTCAGTCGCGTAGTTTAAGAGGCGCTCAAAGTGGGTGATGAAATTGCTTATCTGACTGTTCGCGGCCGGTACATGACGCTGTAATATTTTGTGTGACCCAGAGCCAGACATTCAAATCGGTCAGTTATGATGAAAGCTCCGAAATTATTTCACATTGCAATTCATTCCTTATAAGAATTTCGATACCACCACCTTGCTTGTGCTGTCTATTTATGAAGAAACTTTGATAACCTTCAAACCTGCAAACTTCCTCGTTCGAGGAGTACCATGTTTTCGTCAGCATAATTATATCAAATTTGAAAACAAATTCATTGAGAAAGACAAGAAGTTCCTCTTCCTTATGCCGCCCTGATCGAATATTGAGGTGAAGGCAGGTAAGACCTACATTTTTAGACGAAATATATGCATTGTTAACGGCAACCGGGCATTCAGCCATTTTCACGAAAGAACTGCTAACTTAAGAGAATGTGGGTGTTTATGCGAATTTTTCCACGTCCTTCGCATTGCGGATGCGCACGATTGGTGACGACTCCTCTTTCCTGGCAAGAATTTTACCGTCACACGGCCAAACGAAACGCCAGCCCTTTGCTTTCTTTCGCGCAACAGCCATACCAAGGAGTTGCTTGAGTGCTGGGCAAAGGTGCTCGTTAATGTACAGTGGCGAGCTGGGTGTAAAACAGAGGTCTTCGGTGGATACGCGCATCTTTTTTGCTTTCTTGAGCACTGCATCTCTTTTGGTACGGCTGTTGAATTGCACAACAATGTTTGGCGGTGCACTAGGATTCTTGACAGGGACACGGTGACAAACTTCAATTTCGCCTTCTTCGATAGGTACCTCTAGGGCATTACCTATCTGCCGCACTATCTCACAGATGTTTTCGTCTTCAGTCAAAGGCACTCCTTCTATCTCGAGGTTGCGATTCCTCAAGTATTGCTCTGATGTAGTCACTCTGTCTTCTAGCTGAGACGCTTGTTTTTTAAGCGCTCGGCACTCTTCCGCAAGATTTTCGTTTAATGCTTTCAGTTCTTTGTTAACTTTAGCGAGTTCAAAGCGTTCAGCCTTAGCTTTCTCGAACTCTTTATTGAAGAAATCTAAGCTCGCCTCAAGTCTCTTAATAGTCTTTTCTGAGATCCCTTTCCTTCTTGGCCTCGAACTCGCGCATTTCCTTTCTAAGTTCATCACGAGCTTGGTTAATTCAGACATGATGCTTGTCACACAAGGGCATACAAGACAATAGTTGGCAGCAGTTTGGGCAGAAAAGACAAAGTGTTCACTTTCGCGGAACAGAACAGGGGTTCTAACCTGTAACGATAATGCAGAATTTTGACGCGTGTGCCGGGCTGCCCTTGCTGCTGCCAAGTGAAGGCGAAGCCGGTGGGTCCGTCCGTTATGTAGCAGTCGTTTCCGCAGCTTGTCTGACGTCACCGGCTGTCTCCCGTCACGGGGCTGTCTCTGGTCACGTGGTAGTCCTCCGCCACGTGGTAGTGTTTCGCCACGCAGGAGTTATCTGGGCGCCGATGGGCACAGGCCAGGCATGCGGAGCTGTAACGATAATGCAGAATTTCCACGCGTGTGCCGGGCTGCCCTTGCTGCTGACAATTCAATAAAAGAGAGCCCACAGATTACAGTAGAACACACCACAAATACTCGCACATCGATCTGTAGGACCATCCATTCTTTTTCCGCTTGTTGAATGGGGAGTGGACACTAACTCATACGGAAGTGACCACTTCCCAGTCGCCCCAAGAGTTCGAGAGTCTGGCACCCACAGTTCAATTCCACATAAAAAATTTAGAGAATGTGATGCCTACTAGGGAATGTTTAGGGAAAAATCAAAACTCCCCCACACTACCATCAGCCATTTAGGCATTGATGAATCTTGTAGCTTCCTCACATCGCATATTCTTGAGCCTGCTGAAAGCGCCAATCCGCAGAGGTCGAGCGGCACTCGTAATCTTCGGAGGCCTTGGTGGAATGAAGAATGCAGACTTGCGCGAAAGGCGCAAAATAAGGCGTGGGGTGTCTTACGCAGATATCCAACGGCCGAAAACTTAGTAGCTTTCAAGCGATCAAAGGCCCTGGGTAGGCGCACTCGCCCGCAGGCCAAAAGAAATAGCTGGCGCTCTTTTTTACCTTCGATAAATTCGTATACAGATGCGCGTAAAGTGTGGAATAGAATTCGAAAGTTCAAGGGAGAGCAAAATAGCATTATGTCTTTGGTGTGTGCTACTGCTAACACGCTTTTAAACCAAGCAAATGCGCTTGCACAACATTTTGAATACATTCCGAGCTCTGCCCATTACACAAATACATTCATTCAATACAAGAAATCTGTGGAACGCAAGCCGATTCGGGATAACAGACAATCAAAAGAGCGGTACAACTCAGAACTGATTATGCAGAAGCTGCTGTTTGCTCTCGGAACGTGTAAGGCTTCTTCACCTGGGCCAGACAGCGTCACGTACACGATAATCCAGAATCTTCACCCAGACACCCTCGAAACACTCCTTTATCTTTACAACCAAATATGGCTAGCAGGACACTTCCCTACCATTTGGGGAGAGGCAATTGTAGTGGCTTTACTGAAGGAAGGGAAAGATGCCTCGCTCCCAAGAGGCTACCCGCCAGTTGCCCTCACCAGTTCTCTAAGTAAGGAATTTGAGAAAATGATAAATAGCAGACTCACATATTTCCTTGAGTTTAATAGCATCCTCCGTAACTGCCAGGCAGGATTTTGTTCAGGTAGATCCACAACAGACCAGCTGGTAGCGTTGAGTCAACTGTCAAATATGCCTTCATACATAAACAATATTGTCTCTCTGTATTTTTTTACCTTGAAAAGGCATACGTCACTACTTGGCGCTACGGCATTCTTCGTGATCTTAGATCTATTGGTGTATCAGGAAACATGCTTAACACAATAGAAGGATACCTGTCAGAACGGACATTTAGTGTGAGGGTTGGCACGGCACTCTCCAGAGAATCTGTACAATAAAATGTTGTTCCTCAGTGTGGAGTACTGAGCTGCACTCTATTTATTATCAAAATAAACACGCTCAGAAAGTCGTTGCCAGTTTGAATATGATGCTCCATGTACGTTGACGATGTACAGACTAGTTACAAGTAGTGCAACCTCTCAATGTGTGAAAGGCAGCGTCAACTAGGTATAAATAAACTTTCTAAATGGACAGAAGAGAATGACTTTAAATTAAACCCACAGAAAAGTAGCTGTATCCTGTTTTTACAACGTCGTGGCCCTGCCTTGACCCTGATCCTAATTTGGGTGGACTACAGTAAGCTGTCATAAAAAAACACAAGTTTCTGGGCCTTGTCCTTGACGAAAGGCTCACGTTTATATCACATATAAATAAAAGTAAACTAAAATGCCTAAAACATTAAACCTACTGAAAGTCCTGTGTTATCAGTCCTATGGTGCAGATAAGGAGTGCCTCTTGCACCTTTTTACCAGCTTGGTTGGGTCACGTATAGAATATGAAAGTGTGGTATATGACTTAGTCAGCAAAAGAGCTTTGGAAATGCTAGACCCAGTTCTACAATTAGGGCTCCGTCTTGCGTGTAGCGCTTTCCGGACAAGCCCCGCTGACAGCTTGTATGTAGAGTGTGACCGGTTGTGTTTGGAGTACCAGCGCATGTTTATGACCACAACGTATGCTCTTAAGACGTCTTCAAATATAAAGAATGGTGTAACACAATCATCAAAGACACATCCACTATAAGCCTGTTTTCAAAGCGTCCTTCACTTTCTCCACCTTTTGCTTTGCGAGTGAGAAGACACGCTGAAGAGCTAGGAATATGCTTCAATGAACTTTATAAAACCAATGTAACAGACCTACTGCGCCCTGGGATGTGTCATCATTTGCCTGCGGCTTTTCTTTTAGAGAAATCGTTAGGAGGAATGCACCAAGAGAGCTCTTTGTACAGGATTTTCTACATATACAGGAAAAGCATCACCCATACAATGCTTTCTCTAGAGATGGCTCGAAAAGTGCTACTGCTGTTTATTGTGGGCACATAAATTTTCATGGCAGAAGCAAACGGAATTCTTCTAAAACTACAGCACATTACACGAACAAAAACACAGCAATCACTTATTTTACCGACTCTCTGAGCGTTGTCAGGTAACCACACTTACGAAAACATGGTCGCAATGTTGTTATGAACCCAGTCAGTCAGAAAATGGTAACAGCACATGCTTTAGAGCTCAATATATTAGTATGCTGTGTTCCAGGGCATTGTGGTATACGGGGAAATGAGGTCGCTGACAAAAATTCTGCGCTGGCCGCCTTGCGCATTGATGTCGAAATCTCACAGGTACTATACTAGGATATAAAACCAGTAATACAAAGACGTCTCCGCGAACACTTGCAACAACACTGGGATGAACAAACACACAATAAAACTACAAAAAAGGCAAATACATGATAGACAAAAAATACGTTCATATAAACATCCATGTGCAGGCTTTGAATTGGCCACACACAAGGCACACATTGGCAGCTCCTAACTGGTTAATTACCCCCAGTTTGCATCAGATGTGCCGACCGGCTTCCAGTACTACATATAATAATTGACTTCAAATCCTGAAACGATGTAGACGGCGACACTTACCTGATTTATACAAGTAAAGAATTCCCTTCATCCCTCCTTATTTTTACGAGACGAAATAGCGGTCACGAACAAACTTGTTTTATCATATCTCGCTGAAGTCGATTTTTAAATCTCATCTCGTATCACATGTAACTTTTGCATCTCTCAGAATTAAGAGAGCTAGAGAGGGTTATGCACCCGTCATGGTCACCTTCATCCACCATTATGACCATCCTCATATTTTTAATATCACGGTCCCTTACACCCATATATTAAGCTCTTTTAATAATAGGACTATACTCATACGATACACATCTTAGACACTAAAATGACATGAAAGGACCACTAACTATGATCTCGGCGCTCTTCGGCCTTGGCTGCCCTTGCACTATAACACCCACATATGACTACTAAGATTGCTGTCTCACACAAGAAGTTCCTCCCTTTATAATGAGAGCTTCCTTGATCGCCGTTGTGGATCTCTTTGCGTGCTTATAAATGTTGTGTCACTGTGTTTTGGTTTACACTTTTTGTGCATCTGTTTGCAGTGCATAGCGAGATGAGAGTACGGTGCCCCTTTCAAAGAACTTCGATGTTCGCGAAGGCAAACGTTGAGGCAACGACCGGTCTGGTGAACATACTCATTACCACACGTGAACGGAACCCTGTACACAACATCGTTCCTGGACTCAACAAACTTTGTGCCATGTTTAATGTCACAGCTATCTCTCTTCCCGCATTTGTTTTCTATCGACCGTTGCTCTGCTAGCAAAATTTCTGCCACCTTGTTTTTTGCTGACATCCCTACACACACTCCATATCGTGACGCCACTTTGTGCGGGGTCTTGGCGTGAACCATCGTGCTACCCTCTCCGGTTTATCCACGTACCTAAAAAAGGTGCGAATGTGTGCCTCCGTTTATTGTGGACATTGGCCTGTTATTGCAGCCGGTACGACTGCAGGCCTCTGGAAAAAACGTCGTATTCGCCTGCCCGTCCTGTGTGACGCCTTACGGTCCTCATCGCAGTCTTCACCGTTGACGCATTCGGTGATTATCCCATACCCTCTCCACCAGCCGGCCTGAGCACAGTGGGCAGCAGGGGACTTCGTGGATTTGCTGCGGTGGGAAAGCATTGCCGCACGTTCCTGCAACTTTCCGTAACATTCTACACACTCCATGGCTGCTCGGGCATTCGCGTGTGCGTCGTGACAGACCTTCGGTGAATTCCCGAGGGTTCTCACTGCTCTCCAGTGCATCGGTGCGGATCACGTAACCAGGAAGAAAGATCAAATGAAATACCCGTTTGGCGAAGGCTAGGGCATTGTGCGCATTCGGCAACCATAACCGAAGCCACTGGCCCGCGCCTGTCCGCTCACGCAGAAAAACTGTTTTTTTGTAGTTTTCTCAAGTGTTCTCTACAATTCATCACATACCAGTCTCAACAACACCTAGCCGCCACTCGAGTGAAATATAATTGACTGCAAGCCCGGACAAACCCATCAACCCAACCAAAATGGACTCTATACCCCAAAACCATTGGCCTATGTTTGCGTCAGCAAAGCATTCAGAACAGCCTGCATACCCGTGAGCCGTGAAAATCTTCAGTTCACCGCAGACCACTGTCACTCAAGGCAGCTCCACTAAGCAAACTCTTCGGTACAAAACTACACTTTTTCGTCAGCTGGCCAAAACCTGCCAAAGTATCCCAGTCTAGCCACGCGAAGTCATTCCTTGGAAAATCAAAACAGTGGACGGTATGCAGGTGACTCCACCTCAAAACCCATTCATGTAGCTCGAAAAAGTTCCACCTAACACCTAGGCAACTTTTGTTCTGGCCCTGCTCGTAGTAGTTGCAAATCGAATGACGAAAACCGCTCAAACCACGTTACAACTTGCCCCGTGTACGTAGGACGTCATTTTATAAGGACAGCAGCCCAGTGGTTAAAGACCAAAAAACCCAAATGCACCAAATTTACCGGATTTCGCCAAAAACGTTTTAAAACGTGATTGAAATTTTCGGGACCGTAAAAAGTAGCCAAATCAATGTTAAAACCAAGGTTTCTATCAAAAAGGAACCGCCAATTTTGGCTGTCAAATAGAACCTGCTAACGATCAGTACTGGGCCGAGTAAGCCCGATGAACGATGACACGAACGAAGGAAACACGCAAGGAACACACGTAGCATGGAACACACGTATCAAGCATGGAAAAAACTTCCCAGAAAGAAAAGCGAAGGCACAATGCGCGGAGAACCATCAGATCCTTCCTGGGACACTCAAGAGGTTTCTAAAGAAGTGCTTCTTTCTGAGACAGACAAAGCAGAAAAACTGGAACAAGTGCAGGGATACATAGAAGAAAGAAAACTTCCCTTCACAAACGCAAACTCAACCGAGGAATCCGCATCGGAATTAGGCTTCCCAGAACAAGAGCCGACAATGAGTAAAGCCGCTGAAGACTGTGAAGAGGATTTCCCTAACCTCCAACTAGCTCTCACAAGTTATCCAGGCAAGGATGTTTCTCTTCTGGCCAAGCTGGCGAATGCCGATCACAGATTCATTAAGTTCTTGATGTCGATTTCAAACAAGTGCCAAGAACAAGCAGTGTGCAACGACTTGGACTTTTTACTAACACACTACACCAGAGTAAATACGATTGCTCTTGAAGCTAACCAAAACTGAAAGTTGCACGAGTGGAGGTCAAGGGTGTCAGGGAGGCGTATGCCATTATCCCAGGAGCTCGCATATTGCCCAAGAAACAATTCCCAAAGTCTGAGCCAGATTAACCTTCAACAAGGCAGAAAACGAAAATTCCACTTGTAGTGCAGTCAAAATGCCCTTCCGTGAAGGTAATTGAGGAAATCAAGAAGACCATTGACCCCGCGGATATAGGCCTTAAGGATGTTAATATCAGACAGTCAAGAGAAGGGGTAGTCATCTCTTCCACTTGCAAAACAGGAATAAACAGCCTGAATAAAATTATCAAGACACAAGACACCTTGAAAGAACAGTTCACTAAAAAAGTCGGGAAGGCAAAGCTACCACAAATCAAAATAGTCGGCATAGAACAGCACATCGAGACAGACTCCATCCCACAACGTCTCATCAAGCGACACCATCTCGACTGCTCTGAGGAGGATCTCAAGGTCAAGGCATCGTGGGATTGAAAACGTGGCAAAACAGTCATCCTGCAAATCAAGAAAAAAGCATATATTTCACTGCTGGGTAAAACTTATCTGAATATTTCGTGGACACGGTGTCCTTTTTTGATAACACATTCCTCCCACGCTGCAGGAATTGTTCAGTCTACAGCCCCCTGGAGAAATACTGCAGTTCATCATACTCAAAGTGGTCCAGGTGCTCCGACGACCACCACTACGAAGTCTGCACCAGGCCTCCCTATTGCTAGGTGTGCAAGAAGCACAACCACGACCGCGGCGAGGACATTGACACGCGCCATGCCTTCCCCTCCCGCGACTGCCCGACTTACCACCGGCGCGTCGCGGAGGAGGCTGTACGCATCTTCTTGTCAACATGGGAGTAGGCTCATAGTAGTGAATTTTTGAACTGCCGTACAAGAGCTTCAATCTGTGAATATATGTACGTGCTACAGCTGCAGTGGCTACAGCTTCGAAGTTTGACTGATGGAAAAGGACAGAGCGAAATATCCACAAAACGTGACATATGTCAGGAAAGTGGCATTTGGGACTCTGGTTGGGAAAGTACCGACTGCCATATTAAAGGAACTTGACAAATTCCCACTAAATATTACACTTACGGAAAGCGGTAAATCTTGCTATGACATTGACAGTTTTTTCCGAAGCGTTTACCGGTTGTCGTAAACTAGCTTTGATGCATTTAAATACCAGGAGCATGAGTAACAAGCTAGATAACATTAGTATCTTCTTTGAAGCAAATAATCCTGAACTTGATGTGGTGTATTTTTTGGAAAATTGGTTGACTAAAAATGATGCGATTCTACTCTTTAATGGATACTCATCCAACCACCTTTTCAGACAGGCCAGGAGGGGGGAAGGTGTTGCAATTTACCTCGAAGGCTCCATATCGTATCCAGTGATAACGATGATAAGTTATTACCAATTCGTTTGAGAAAGACCAAAGCGTCTGTGGTCTATAGATCTCTAAATGGTGAAAAGCAAAACTTTAGTACTTTTTCTTGAACGACTCCTTCAGTTTGGTAGCAGTAATAACAACTCTTGTAATATTATGGGTATATCAATATAGATATAAGCTCAGCAGATAAGTGGTCTCTGGAAATAAAAAAAACGTACTGGCATGCCATGCAAAATGAAATCGCGTAGAACTACCGACAAGGGTATCTCCTGGTAGTGCTACCCTGCTAGATATCATTCGTTCTAAGATCAACATCGATGGGATTCAGGTTGGTGTGCTTTTCGTTGATCTTAGTGGCCATATACCAGTGTTTTGTTTTTTGCCAACACGAAAGTTACTGTAACCGGCGATCATTGTAAAAGCATTTTTCGGGTTAGAATAACCAGTTCTGAACTGGAGCAGTTTAGAGACCTTGTCAGAGATTTCGACTGGAAGGAACGTTTCGCTGAAAACGACTCAAAGAAGCTTATGGCCTATTTTTGAGGTACATACTAGCGTGCTAAGACTTGGCGTTTGAGCCAGTGGCACAACGAAGAAATTCCCGAATGGTGCGAAAGCCCTGGATAGATCAAAAACTTAAACGAATTAAAAGTCAAACCTAAAAGTATCACTGTTTTGTGCAAAGCTGCTTCTAGAATTCAAAAAATAAAGAAACAGACTGCAGAGCAACCTGAGAAGTACCAACCTCGGATACAATAAACGCCTCTTGGAGGATACACGTAACGATTCAAAAAAGATATGGGAAACAGTGGATGTGATAACGAGCCGCAAGAAGAGCACGCAGTCACGTGGTGCTCGCTGGAATGGTAGATGGGTAGAATCAGCCGAAATGGCAATCGCAATGCATTGGCATTTCATCAAAGCATGGGCTTACATTTAGGAGGTCGATGAAGATAAAAGTAGCGCTATATTGGAACAGTAGGAACTTCCAAGCTCTATCTTTTTGAGTCCGAAAAACGCGAGCGAGGTGCATAATTTTATTCTTAAACTTAAAAAGAATGTCGCGTCTGGCATTGATGGTATCAGCACTTCCCGTTAAACACATTGCTTCTGAAATTAGTGAAGTCTCAGCTTTTATTAATAATTTGACATTATCTAATAGTGTTTTTCCTCCAAAATTGGAAGTAGCGAGAGTTAGGCCAATTCACAAAGGTGGTGGGGTGACCAGTTGTCCAATTACAGGCCAATCTCGTTGGTGACTGTCTTTTCAAAAATATTTGAAGATGTAATACATAATAGACTAACAAACTTCTTAAAAACACACAAAGTAATTTCGCCGTATCAGTACGGTTTTCAAAAAACAAGTCAATGCAAAAAGCTCTGCCTGATATTAAGGACAGTAAAATAGAAAATATCGAAGGAAAGAAATTTACCTTTGAGTATTCGTGTACTTACAAAAAGCATTTCACTCTATCACTCATGAAATATTGCAAAGAAAAATAAGAAATTAGGAATACGCGCAGTAGCGGCTGACCTATTACGGAGCTATTAAGTAATAGAGAGAAATTTGTTGAATTTAATGATGTTTCTTCATAGTGTTTTCAACAAAACAGGGGTTCTGTAAGGATCAAAGCTTGGACCGTTGTTATCCCTAATATATGTGAATGATACTCCAAACATACCTTGTACACCCGAAATAGCCATGAATGCAGATAACACGAATATATTTTTCTCCAGTACCAGTATAAGAGAACTCCAGTCTGAAGTAAATATATATTTATAAATGTTGTTAAGGTGGTTTCAGGAAAATAACTTGCAGCTAAACACATCTAAGACTACGTATATGATTTTAGACAACTAATAAGATAGATCAAGGTATTTGTATTCAATGTCGGGGCAATATGATCACCGAATTCAAAGAACAGAAGTTTTAAGAGTGTGGTTTCTTGAAGAATATTCTTGGCATCCTTATATAGAACACTTGGGCCATAAAATTTCAAAAAATATTGGCATTCTCTACAGATTGAGAAGTTTCACACCGCTTTGGTTGAAAACACAGCTTTTTAACACTCTACTCTATTCCAGGCTGTGCTACTGAATATTAGCGTGGGGAACAACAAACAAAACAAATTACAAACGGCTGATTGCCTTACAAAAAATTCCGCCATCTCCACGAAGTGAATGATGATGAGAGGGGCGAAGCAAAAATGCTTATCGGTAAAACCGCAAAACATTCGCAGGCACATCATATAAAGACTCCACACGTCAAGCTTTCCACCGCTCCGTTGACAAGCCCGTCGACGACGTCGATGTTTGTGGTGGTTATGTAGCGGTTGTTTAAGACGATGAGAATCTCCATGGGTAAGTTGGCGAATTCGGTGTGTGACATTTTAGCCACCTTGGCCGTCGCCTTTTCCAGGGCGTCTTGTGTCGGTACCCCCGGTACGTGTCTTGAGCTTGCTAGCGACAAACGACAATCTCTTTTTCCTCCTCTTCTCCTTGTTGGGTAGCAACTAACACGTTGAATATTTTGTCCTCTTCGGCCAGTCTTGGATTGGCCAATCCCTAGGGGGATCTTGCCACAATCATCATTAATGTGCCGTGCCGTATACAGCAGCAACAAGGGACGGGACAGGGCCCGAGCAAGAGGATCCTCGCCCCTAAAAGAGTTCTCCATCTATAGCCAATTTTCACGGGCACTATGCCGACTTGAGAAAGAGTCCACTATTTGCTCTGTACAGTATGCGTAAGGCTGACTGAATTTAATATGTGAAGCTTTTACAAGTTATACAAATAAAATCTCCATGGCAAACAAAACGACAAAAGCAGTGTATAATCTTTAAGGTGTGTTAAAATACATACAACGAAATAGCGAACTAACTACGGCAAACAGTCTTTTCTGTTTCAACGCACCGACATACTCAACAAAGTTGGACACTTCAAATGAAGTAAAAACATTTAAAACACAGGCGAAAGAATACCTCTTAAATCAGAATATCTTCTTCAGTGGCTAGAACTGTGGATGTTGGTTGGGCTTATTTATTGCGCAGGTGTTGCAGTTGTGTCTATCTTTGCCCTTAATCATAGTTCTACTCTGATTGTCCATTTGTACTTTGTTTTACTTTATTCTCTTGTTCTCTAATATACTTTACTGTACTTTTCCCATATTGTTCTGTAATGTCTTGTGCTCTACATGTTGCTTGTATCTTTATAACTCACACTAGAATTTCTAGGTTGTTTGATTTCGCTTCTTTATTCTACTGCACCAAAGGAGCTAGGGCCTCTGTCAGGCTTTGTAGCCTTTAGTTCCAGCCTGCCTCCTCGTACTTCTGAGGAAATAAAATCTTTGAATGTTTGAACCTTTATTCGATGTGAAATGTCCCTGAACACACAGTAACCATACCCTTCCTCCGCCACCCCCATGAGCTTCAGTAAAAGACAGTGAAAACCATAGGTCGGCCTACTCACTCGTGAGTACACTCATTTGTACTCAAACTCAAAAGTGAGTACGATGATGAGTGATCACACACCCAGAAAAAACAGTGAGTACGATGACGAGTGAGTACAGGGGTAAGTCCGCTACTCGTGAGTACAGTACTCATGAGTACACTACTCATGAGTGTGAGTACTCATGAGTACAGTATTCATGAGTATGAGTACTCATGAGTTTGAGTACTAATGAGTATGAGTACTCATGAGTACACAGTACTGAGCACACAGTACTCATGAATACACAGTACTCATGAGTACACAGTACTCATGAGTACACAGCACTCATGAGTACAATACTCATGAATACTGTGGACTCATGAGTACTGTGTATTCATGAGTATATGCACTCCTGAGTATAGTAGTGCAAACAAGTTTTATCACGAGCTCGAGTCTGGACGCGCATGTACGAGTCACAAACATTTAGCGGTGCCGCTGTGCACCTTAACTATCAAGCATGGTAAAATTACACAACGAAAACTGCACCTCCCTCCTTTCCCGGTCCCTGTTTGGCGCTGTAAGCGTTTTTCGGCGGTCGCTCGCAAAGGGGTCACGGTGAAGAGGGAAAAAGGAGGGGGTGAGGGCCCGGCGGGAAACGCGGCCGCAGTTGCTCTTCTCTGATGGGACTTGTTAACTGCCGCAGTTATTTTTGTTGACGTGGCCTCTGAACACGTGGCGGCTTTATTGCGCTTGATCCCTTCCAATTGTTTTAGGGGAGAGGCGGTGGAGGCTGCTAACAACGCACGAACTAGGCGTACTGAAGTCTCTCTTTTTCGGTCTTCAGAAGTTTCCGTAGACGCATGTCACGCTGTGTAGTCGTTTCGTGAGCCGAACCGCTCATTTCAACAGTCGCAGTTAATTTAGGTAACTCGCGTCAAACCGACTGCGTGGTTTGTAACGTTAGCTGTGCGTATTCAAGCGACAGTTTGGCTGATGTACGTGCGCCCATATGGTTTTATTAGTTTCTTGTTTTGAAACATTTTGCTCAGGTTCGCTAGTAAAATGGTCTCGTGTAGTGCCATTTACAAGTGAGCATATAGCCCCACCGTGCACTACGGCGTGCAGGCGCGGCGGTGGAATTTGCCCCAGCAATGGAAATAAAATATCCGAGTACACCTAAGCCGTTTGTGAGTTGTGAATAGGACATCATAATATCCAGTTCAACGCGTGCGGCGCCTTGTTTACCCTCGCATATTTTGTCGAAGAGCTCTGTCATCTTGCCGCTGGAGGAGCGTTTTGCTTTCGAATGGCTTTACTTTGAAGTGGAAACCCGATTCGCCGCTTCTCGTTTATGCACCGTGTAATGAGGGCGCTGACGATGATGGTGAATTTTGGTGGTTGTTATTCCTCTACCTTCACTACTGTTTACAGGCGGGGCGACCACCCCTCGCTAGCAACTATACCGCGGAGTTTAAGCTCGCACTGTGAGTGGCCTCGTGAAGGAATTGTTTTGAATTGATGAACGCCAACGCCAGACGCCGGGATTGTCGCTTAAGCTCCTATCTTGGAACGTCTCGTAAAACATGTGGATTGCACATAACGACGTCACCGCACTTTTTGATCGATCGCTGTCAGCTTCATCCGCGTTGCTCGAGATAAGAGCTGCAGATTTCCACTGTGCAACCAACCCACCTACACGGCAATACAGTGACGTCAGTGCAAGCTATCACGCCTCCAAAAAACGCGTCTACAAACTTTGTTCTCGAGTACACAAAGCACGGCAGAGCAGTTCTACGCTGCTGTAACGGCTGCCAAGTACCGGCAGCAACTGGGTGCACTGCGGCCCTCGACTGCGACCGATACCCTCTCCACCCCCCCCCCCCGAACACACACACACACTGTTGGGACTGGGCCATTCTAGCTCAGTCACCACTGTTCGATTCACTTCACTTTATTTCCTTAAAGACCCCACAGGGGGTGTTACATAAGGGGCGCGTTGTACAACATAGATACAAAAGCCACAGGTTAACAATACAGATGCATAGATGTTGCGACGTTGCCCTGCTCAGTCCGCCATCGACGCGGCGCAGAGGAGAGCGATGAAGTTATCGAGCCGACGGTGATTTTAAGCTGCAATCATATACAACATATACAAAGGTAGCAAGAGCGTTACATGGCTCGCACAAAGGCACTTCTCAACTCAGTGCCTCCGATGAAATGCCGCCGAACAGCCGCTGCTTCAGGGCTGGTTATATACCCTCGGGGTTCCGCCGCAGCCGCGTGCAGTTCGAATTTTTCCAATCAGGACTATCACTGGCCGCAGTTTGAATCCGGCGAATGCAGGCGAAGTGATTGCGTCAGCCGAGCCACGAATGGGAAAGGGGAGGCGACTCAGCGGCACCGTCTCCAGAGTCTACTCGTCGCTGCGTGTCTTTTGCGGGCCGGTGGTCCCAAGCATGATTTGGTGCGGCCGTCTCGATGGGAAAAGGTGAGTAGACTCGGCGGCGCCGTGTGCCGCCAGTTGCGGCACGTCTGCCGCAGTCTGGCTCACCGTGGCGCGAAACGGGCCCACCGTCGGCACGTCGCCAGGTGCAGCAAATTTGTGTCGGGCGCTCTGGTTAACCGCACACACACGCATAGAAAACTAAGTATGATCAGACCCGTGTGGGTTTCGGCCTAGCTGTTAACGGAAATAGACACAACGACGCGTAGTGCCTGTCCTGTCCCTTTTTTTGCAGCGGGACCTCCCTCTTTGGCTTTTCGCGCGCTAGCCGGTTTTCGTCTTTCGGTTTATCTCTTACTTTGCGGGCTGGCGGCGGTTGCGAGGGGTACGGTTGCGCAATGTTCGCAGAATTCGGAACGTCGGCGGCAGCGTCTCTTTCTAGATGGTTTTAAAGACGATAGTCTTTCTTTGGCCACTTGAGCGCGACAATGTTGGCCTGTCAGTCTGTCTGTCTGTGTCCATCATAAAGATAATTCATTATTGCAACTTAATATCACGTCCCGCTGTACACATGGGAGATACTGGGGTCGCCGTTAAGTAGCTTCACGTACATTATGCGCCCTCTCTACAACTGGCCAACTTCCCCGCGATACAGCCGCGATTCAGCCCGCGATTCAAAACGCGTACACGAACGGAACGCTGAGAGCACGGAACGTAACGGAGCCGGTACGTACATTTTCCGCACGTGCTGTCCCGGCGCGGGTCCACGCAGCCAACGACATCGCATCCGGATTGGTGGATATGGCCACGACAAGCGAGCAAGACGCACGGCGCCCGAAATGCACCATACGTGGCGAACGACCGCACCCCAATTATAGGGGAGTGTCATAGATAAAACGAGACGCACAGCGCACGAAACGCACCAGAAGTGACGAACGACATCCAACTTGAACCAGTGGAGCGGACCACGGAGAACGAAATGCACAACGCACGGAACGCCACGAAGCCGCAGCACACACGGAGGAAACTGCTGTTCGCGACATCCTCCGCTCCCACTGCAGGTGCTATCCGGACTTGGCCAGCGAATGTTACAACCGCAGAAATCACCTGGCCACAAGCAACAAAAGACCCAGCGCACGCGGTTCAACCCTATCGGAAAGTACGAGCTCTCCGAAACCCGCTGCTCCCGCCCGAGTCCAGCGGACGAACGACATGACACTCGTGCAAGTAGGTCCGTCAACGAGCAAAGACACGGCCAGCGCACGCGGCATGTCCGAGCCAGAATTAACAAGATCACCGGCACCCGCGTTCCGATCTACTCACACGACAAACACCATTTCGTAGAAGAGGACGCAACCGCGAGCAAGCGGACTCGCGATAAACAGATCCTGCTTGTATGGGAGAGATTGCGATTGTAGCCGTCTCGAAACAACGGGCAAAAGACGAGGTCTTGAGCGACGACACGGACACGGCAAGAACGCCGACGAATGAACCCGATCCAGACGAGGCATCGAATGCCCTGACGATGAAGTCACGCTTGCGACGCCGAGGAATGTGGGACCGAACGGACGGCACGAACTACGCCCGCTTCCCCACCACAACGGTTTCACTTCCGAAACAACCACGGCGACTGAGAGCACGGAGCCGCAACGACTTTGACCGATCAACCATGCCACCCCACGAAAACGCCCCGCTACCGCACACTAAATGATAAGCCAAACGGCTCCCGCACCATACGCAACACAGGCGTCAATTCAAGCAACGTCCTCAACGCGCCGAACTATGCCATCCCTACACAGCGCAGCTCGCCACCGGCAAACCAGACGACTACGCCCCCACATGCATCAAGCACGCGACGAGCTACACAACACAATCGCCGACGGAAGCGGCGCAACCAACGCAACACGTAAACACTGTCAAGTTCAGGACTGATGAAGTGAATCCCACAGCACACACATAATAAAATCAAGCAGATTTGAAATTCACCGAAACTCAACGAGGCGAACACCCTCTTAACGAAGTTTCTAGTATCTGGAACAACAAAAAACAAACGCCACCATCGAGCATCTGTGAACAAGCGGACAGTGATCTGGCTACGAACGGACGTCAATCTACGCGAACGCTTCATTGTGCCTGGGGGCAGGCGCATTTCGCATTCAGAGCAGGATTAGGATACGTATCAGCGCGGCCAGAAACGAAAACGGACAAAAGCTGCCACCCGAAGACACGCAGAAAAACGCAGTTTACTACCACGGCTGCACCGACAAGCCCCGAGCTCCCCTGAGCCCGACCCGGCCTGAGAACAAGACGAGACGCCAGGCGCAACACGAGTGCTTACGTTCCGTTTCGCTTTCTCACATGTACAGTGTACTTGCCTTCGGACAGTAAGTCGCGCAACGACAGTGCACCGCGTCAGACGTTTTCTTCCTCTGTCCTGATTTATATGTAACCTGTGTTTTTCTAATCAATTAAACACTTTATTTTTTCTACTCAGTCTTTCATTCGAACTACGACCTAGCTAACAGTGCAGATAAGTTGATTATTCGTGAGTAATACAAATTGAGTACTCATGAGTACTGATTGAGTACTCATGAGTGCAGAACGAGTAGTACTCGCGAGTGCAGAATGAGTAGTACTCATGAGTAGTACTCATGAGCAGTAGTACTCATTTGAGTACTCATGAGTACAGAGTGATTACTCATGAGTACAGATTCAGTACTCATGAGTACAGATTGAGTACGAATACTCGTGAGGACAAATGAGTTTGAGTACAAGTGAGTACGATTACAAATGAGTATTTGATGAGTGAGTACGAGTGATTTGTGAGCAGACGAACTTTTTGAGTCTGAGTTTGATTGAGTACAGCGTAAATAAAAAAAAAATGTGATCGGGTTTGAGTGAGTTCTTTCTGTTTTGCCGACCTATGGTGAAAACAAACAAAAATCGCCACAGCAGCTTTCACTGGCTCGGCTTCTTTCCTCCCCTCGCTAAGCATTATGAGCTAGGCGTTATCCCTGAAGCCTTATTCTTCAAGAAGTAACAAAATGGGAGCAGCATATGAGAAAAACATGGATAACTCGTATGGTTTTACATTAAAAAATCGACGTGCACCCTACACTTGGAGCAGCAACTCTACTGTCGAGATGCTGTCTACACTGTCTAGATCCACCTTGTGGCACACGAGAAAATACATCCAGAGTCTTCGAGTTGTGTTGATTTAAAGCAACATATTGTTTCGGTTTTTTAAATAGCACTGACTCCATGAGACAACTTTCGTTTCTACTCCTATTGCATTTATTTTTGTTATAAGATCCTGATGGGGAACGACATCATATGCTTTAGAAAAATCTAAAAAGATTGCATCTAATTGTCCTCTTTCATTTAGTGTGTCGGCAATATCGTTAGTTGATTCAGCAAGTTGGGTAACCGTTGACAGGCCAACTCTAAAACCATGTTGACGCTCGTAAAGCAGAGAATTAGATTCTAAATGGGTCATGATTGCTTTGAAGATAATATGTTCAAGCATTTTAGAGCACGTGCTTGTCAATGAAATTGACCTATAATTATAAAAATCTTGGTTTGAGCCTGACTTATGGATCGGTTTTATTTTTGCACAGCGCCAATCATCTGGAATTGTGGCTGTGTTAAGAGAGGCTGTGTAAATATTGTACAAGTATTTTGAAGTCCACTAAGCGTATTTAAATAGGAAGTTTTTTGTTATGCTATCAGGGCCAGGAGATTTTTTAAAGTCGAGCTTGCGTAAAAGGCTGAGGACACCTTCCTCGCTGATATTTATTTCAGGCATAGGGTTATTAACAGTATATAGTTTTAAGGCTACTTGTTGGCAAGAACGGGTAAATACTGACTGGAAAAAGCTATTAAACTTTTCGGCTACGGTTACAGGATCAACCACTGTTTCATTAGGCGATTTTATTTCTGGGGCTGGGGTCTTTTCAGCAGATAGGTAACGCCAAAACTTATGCGGCTCATGGCGCATAAACGAAGGAAGCGTGTTCGTGAAGAAATGCTCCTTTGCGGCGCGCACTTTATCTCGCATCTCAGTGATAAGGATTTGAAGCTGGCTTGTGTTGGCACTAATTTATGATGCCAATTACACAAAAGAGATCTGCTCTAAGTGACTATATTTGTGGTGTCTACGAGAGAATTTCTCGAAACAGGACTGTGAAAACCGGGTTGAAGTAGGTTCCTGAATTGGAAAACCGCAAAAGTGTATGTTGATATTAGAAGGCGTGGATAACCCCTTTGTCTAAACAGCATACACAGGGTATTTTAAGATTTATTTCAACATTCCTTGAGGCAACCCACTGAATTAGATTTGTCACCCTGCATCTGTTTGCCTCTGCGAAAATGTCTTGCAGGTGAGAGGAGGAGGAATCAACATTTACTCAACAGTAAGAGTTCCGTTGTGGGAGCCCTCCTTATTCCAGGAAACATTGGTCCTCGCCTGCCCGGCGGTCCCTGTCAGCCAGTCGTTGCTGTTCTTGAGGGCCTGATGTGGTCAGCTGGTCCTCCTACTGCTCCAGTGTCGGATTTGATAGGGAGTGAATGGTGGTGATTTTCGGCACTCCCAGACCATTAGGTAGAGAGTGTTGCGTGTGGGGCAGCGTTGACAAGTCAGAGTGTATGTTGTGACGAAGAAATTTGGGCTAGTTGGTGATACGACTTCGACATGGTAAAATGCGCACTAGACGGGGACACAAGAAAAGGACACACGAGCGCTAATGTGCGCTCGTTCGGTGTTACTGTCTTTTTCTGTGTCCCCGTCTAGTGCGCCTTTTACTATGTCGAAGTTGTATGTTGAGCTTCCAGAAAAAAAAAACTGTTGTGTCATACGCGGAGAACAATAACTTAGCACCACCTCTTTTGCATACCTGATTAAATATATTCAAAATCAATAGCATAAACCCTAACAAAAGCATCTCTGAGCTATACCATGCCTTAAATACAAAATTTCAAGATTTAAGACACTCAATACTCTGTACTGCGCTCTAAAACAGCGGTAATTTTAATCAGTGACACCGTAACTTACTAAATACAACGGAAAGTCAGGTTTTGTAGAAGAATATCATGTTGCACACAGTCAAAAGCGGTTCAAAAATCTCACAGCAAACCTAACGCTAAACGTTTTGCCTCAATATTTTCAAGTAATTCATCCGTAATTTCAAGTAGGGCGCTCCCTGTTGGTTTTTTTCTACGGAACATAAATTGTTTCTTCGCTAAAATACAATTTGCGCTGAGCAATGCTGACATTCTTTTGTTGATAATGTATTCGGCTATTGTCGAAAAAGACTCACAAGAATGAAATCGGTCCTTTGTTGTTTAATTCCTCCACTACTCGACCCTTGAACATGGCTACAACGCAGCCGAGGTTCATTTTTTTCAGAAAGGACCCCCGTTGTAAGAACCAAGTTAGAAATGTGTGCTAACGGTGCGGTTATAATATTGCTCAAAAGATTTATTGGTTTCACTTTTATTTTATCTGGGCCAGCTGCACAACAACCCTTCAGCCCAGATAATGTGTCCAAAATCTCAATCTCTTCTCTGCAGAATAGTATGAAAATGACGTCCCCCACAGATTGGTTTGACGTGTATTCTTTCCGCATGGTTACCACACATTTATTTCGCGGGCTACAATCCAAAAAATGGGATCACACTGCAGTTTTCATTTAACCTCACCATTGGCCGCACATTCTTAGGTCATATAACCAATAGCATACTAAGCTGGCATGTGTGCAGCTTTTCGTGGACGAATTGGAACCGTGTTGCAGAAGTGACTTGTGTCATTCCTTTGTCAACTACGTCCTGGAGGTACCAAGTTGTACTTTGCTGTGTAAGTCCTGTGTTTCACCTCTTCAATATTACTGTTACAAGCATTGAAAACGAGTCTTATCCAGCCTATAGCTATGAACAGACACTCAATATATCTGCATGCTTCAGTGTGAACAGAACTACGGGTAGTCACTACCATTTTGCCAATTATACATAGGTATTTTGTGTGCGAAAACACCACAGGCCACCTTCTGTTCAGTCACCAGGAGTTTACGCGCGGTGACAGCACGAATTCAAAAAGGAGAACGTGGACAAAGAAGTTTGACCACGTTCGTTAGCTGGAGTTACTGAACGAGACCGAGGGTCGTTGCAAAATAGTTTCCGTGACAGCGGGAGACACTGGATATTTTACTCAGCACCCCGCAATATTTCAAGCTTGAGCTCTTATGTGATATTACTACCAGTAGAAAAGTGTTACAGGAAACCAGGGACAAAAATTCTCAAATGAAAGCAGGCATAACTGAGGCACTGTTTTCTGATAGCGTAAAACATATGGACCACCTGAAATTCTGCATAAACAGCTCCATAGATCAGTTTGAAAACATAGCAGTGTTAGGTTTTTATCCAGCGGGTATCAGGCATATCCGCTAAAGTTGGCCTTGCGAACGTGGTTTTTTTATTCGGAATTTCTGAATACCAGGCGTTGTGCGACTTTTGAAAGTAGACTGTATATTATTTTTGTAAAGCATCAAACTGTCGGCTAGGGCTGGTTGCTATGTAATACTGGTCAATAGCCGAGCTCAACCCAATAAAACCATCCAAAGGAAAGAGAAAAATTAAACCCATTTCAGTCAGAACGAAAGCAGTCAGAATAGCAGAGCAGTGATTCGTCATAATGGGCTGTAGCGCCGTTATCCACTCACTGCTACCACCCAATGCAAATCCAATTTCCCGCGTTCGCAGTGCTCGCGCGCCCCCGGCGTGAAAGTGCGCCAATGGGAGTTCTGTTCTTTTTGTGGTTGCTTTTCCTCCCGCGCGTGCCGGCGTAATGCCGTAAAAAACAACCCAACTAGCGTTCCTAACTAAAAGAACCTGGACGCTGTTGGTTAATTACGGATATTTTGCCTCAAATGTACGTAGGTTTTCGCGCTAAACAACGGGGAGATGTATGACAAGCACTTGCGGTTCTCGAGTTTTGAACGCTTATGACTACATAAACCGCTTGGCTTTCGAAACCTCTCGGTTACGCCGCGACCACACAAGCTACGACGGAACGCCGTGTGATTCTACTTTGGTCCAGCGAGCGAGCTACGCCCACAAGCCTAGCCCCTAAAGTGCTCTACACTAAAAGGAGTACTGACACCACATTTTCACGCCTAAAAATGATATAATTGGCTTGATTTGTTTGTAAAGATGCCTCACAGAAATTTGTGCAGCGATCCGAAGCCGGAATCACATCTAAAATCGTTTTTTATTGTACCGGCAGCGAGCTTCCACAAATCGGCAGCACTAGCGAAATCGCTTTTGGCGTGACGAAACATCGGCCGGCGTGTCTGGCCGGTTCAGGGTGACGTCATATAGTCGTTTTCGGAACCGGAAACGATGTCCTGCCCTGCTGTTGCCGGTGGTATTCGTTTGGGCAGGAGACGTACAGGTGTAGCTGTGTGAACCTTCATCGTCCATTATGACCATGCTCATATTTCTAATATCACGGTCCCTTACACCCATATATTATGCTCTTTTAGTAATAGGATTATACTCATACGATACATACCTTAGATACTAAAATGGCATGAAAGGACCACTAACTATGATCTTGGCGCTCTTCGGCCTTAGCTGCCCTTGCACCATAACACCCACATACGACTACTAAGATTGCTGTCTGACACAAGAAGTTCCTCCCTTTATAATGAGAATAGCTTCCTTGATCGCCCTTGTGGATCTCTTTGCGTGCTTATCAATGACGGCCGTGTCACTTTGTTTTGGTTTACACTTTTTGTGCATCGTATTCAGTGCCTAGCGAGATGAGATTACGGTGCCCCTTTCAAAGAACTTCGATGTTCGCGAAGGCAAACGTTGAGGCAACGACCGGTCGGGTGAACATACTCATTATCACACGTGAACGGAACCCTGCAAACTCAACCGCTCAAACCACGTTAGAACTTGTCCCGTGTATGTAGGCAGTCATTTTTTAAGGACAGCAGCCCAGTGGTTAAAGACCAAAAAACACAAATGTACCAAATTTACCGGATTTCGCCAAAAATGTTTTAAAACGTGATTGAAATTTTCGGGACCGTAAAAAGTAGCCAACTCAACGTTAACACCAAGGTTTCTATCAAAAAGGAATCGCCAATTTCGGCTGTAAAATAGAACCTGCTAACGATCAGTACTGGGCCGAGTAAGCCCGATGAACGATGACACGAACGAAGGAAACACGCAAGGAACACACGTATCAAGCATGGAAAAACTTCACAGAAAGAAAAGCGAAGGCGCAATGAGCGAAGAACCATCAGATCCTTCCTGGGACACTGAAGAGGTTTCTAAAGAAGTGCTTCTTTGTGAGACAGACAAAGCAGAAAAACTGGAACAAGTGCAGGGATACATAGAAGAAAGAACACTTCCCTTCACAAACGCAAACTCAACAGAGGAATCCGCATCGGAATTCGGCTTCCCAGAACAACAGCCGACAATGAGTAAAACCGCTGAAGACTGTGAAGACGATTTCCCTAACCTCCAACTAGCGCTCACAAGTTATCCAGGCAAGGATGATTCTCTTCTGGCCAAGCTGACAAATACCGATCACAGATTCATTAAGTTCTTGATGTCGATTTCAAACAAGTGCCAAGAACAAGAAGTGTGCAATGACTTGGACTTTTTACTAACAGACTACACCAGAGTAAATTGCTCTTGCTCTTGATTGCTCTTGAAGCAAACCAAAACTGAAAGTTGCACAAGTGGATGTCAAGGGTTTCAGGGAGGCGTATGCCATTATACCAGGAGCTCGCATATTGCCCAAGAAACAATTCCCAAAGTCTGAGCCAGGTGAACCTTCAACAAGGCAGAAAACGAAAATTCCACTTGTAGTGCAGTCAATCTTTCCTTCCGTAAAGGTAATTGAGGAAATCAAGAAGACCATTGACCCCGCGGATATAGGCCTTAAGGATGTTAATATCAGACCGTCAAGAGAAGGGGTAGTCATCTCTTCCACTCGCAAAACAGAAATAAACAGTCTGAATGAAATTATCAAGACACAAGACAGCTTGAAAGAACAGTTCACTACAAAAGTCGGGAAGGCAAAGCTACCAGAAATCAAAATAGTCGGCATAGAACAGCACATCGAGACAGACTCCATCCCACAACTTCTCATCAAGCGACACCATCTCGACTGCTCTGAGGAGGATCTCAAGGTTAAGGCATCGTGGGATGGAAAACATGGCAAAACAGTCATCCTGCAAATCAAGAAAAAAGCATATATTTCACTGCTGGGTAAAACTCATCTGAATATTTTGTGGACACGGTGTCCTTTTTTTGATAACACATTTCTCCCACGCTGCAGGAATTGTTCAGTCTACAGCCCCCTGGAGAAATACTGCAGTTCATCATACTCAAAGTGGTCCAGGTGCTCCGACGACCACCACTACGAAGTCTGCACCAGGCCTCCCTATTGCTAGGTGTGCAAGAAGCACAAGTACGACCGCGGCGAGGACATTGACACGCGCCATGCCTTCCCCTCCTGCGACTGCCCGACTTACCACCGGCGCGTCGCGGAGGAGGCTGTACGCATCTTCTTGTCAACATTGGAGTAGGCTCATAGTAGTGAATTTTTGAACTGCCGTACAAGAGCTTCAATCTATGCATATATGTACGTGCTACAGCTGCAGTGGCTACAGCTTCGAAGTTTGACTGATGGAAAAGGACAGAGAGAAAAAAACCACGAAACGTGACATATGTCGGGAAAGTGGCATTTGGGGCTCTGATTAGGAAAGTACCGACTACCATATTAAAGGCAACTTGACAAATTCCCACTCATTATAACACTTACGGAAAGCGGTAAATCTTGCTATGACATTGACAGTTTTTTCCGAAGCGTTTACCGGTTGTCGTAAACTAGCTTTGATGCATATAAATACCAGAAGCATGAGAAACAAATAAGCTAGATAACATTAGTATCTTCTTTGAAGCAAATAATCCTGAACTTGATGTGGTGTATTTTTTGGAAAATTGGTTGACTAAAAATGATGCGATTCTATTTTTTAACGCATACTGATCGAAACACCTTTTCAGACAGGCCAGAAGAGGGGAAGCTGTTGCAATTTACCTCGAAGACTCCATATCGTATACGGTCATTGACGACTTTTCTACGTGTAATAACGATAATAGGTTATTACCAATTCGTTTGTGAAATACCCAAGCGTCTGTGGTCTATAGACCTGCAAATGGTGAAAAGCAAAACTTTAGTACTTTTTCTTGAACGACTCCTTCAGTTTGGTAGCAGAAATAACAACTCTTGTAATATTATGGGTTTATCAATATAGATATGAGCTCAGCAGATAAGTGGTCCCTGGAAGTAAAAAAAAACGCACTGGCATGCCATGCAAAATGAAATCGCGTAGAACTACCGACAAGGGTATCTCCTGGTAGTGCTACCCTGCTAGATATCATTCGTTCTAAGATCAACATCGATGGGATTCAGGTTGGTGTGCTTTCTGTTGATCTTAGTGGCCATATACCAGTGTTTTGTTTTTTGCCAACACGAAAGTTACTGTAGCCGGTGATCGTTGTAAAAGCATTTTTCGGCTTAGAATAACCAGTTCGGGACTGGAGCAGTTTAGAGACCTTGTCAGAGATTTCGACTGGAAGGAACGTTTCGCTGAAAACGACTCAAAGAAGCTTATGGCCTATTTTTGAGGTACATACTAGCGTGCTAAGACTTGGCGTTTAACCATTGGCACAACGAAGAAATTCCCGAATGGTGCGAAAGCCCTGGATAGATCAACAACTTAAACGAATTAAACGTAAAACCTAAATGTATCACTGTTTTGTGCAAAGCTGCTTCTAGAATTCAAAAAATAAAGAAACAGACTGCAGAGCAACCTGAGAAGTACCAACCTCGGATACAATAAACGCCTCTTGGAGGATACACGTAACGATTCAAAAAAGATATAGGAAACAGTGGATGTGATAACGAGCCGCAAGAAGAGCACGCAGTCACGTGGTGCTCGCTGGAGTGGTAGATGGGTAGAATCAGCCGAAATGGCAATCGCAATGCACAGGCATTTCATCAAAGCAGGGGCTTACATTTAGGAGGTCGATGAAGATAAAAGTAGCGCTATACTGGAACAGTAGGAACTTCCAAGCTCTATCTTTTTTAGTCCAAAAAACGCGAGCAAGGTGCATACTTTTATTCTTAAACTTAAAAAGAATGTCGCGTCAGGCATCGATGGTATCAGCACTTCCCGTTAAACACATCGCTTGTGAAATTAGTGAAGTCTTAGCTTTTATTAATAATTTGACATTATCTAATAGAGTTTTTCCTCAAAAATTGAAAGTAGCGAGAGTTAGGCCAATTCACAAAGGTGGTGGGGTGACCAGTTGTCCAATTACATGCCAATCTCGATGGTGACTGTCTTTTCAAAAATACTTGAAGATGTAATACATAATAGACTAACAAACTTCTTAAAAACACACCAGGTAATTTCACCGTATCAGTACGGCTTTCAAAAAAACAAGTCAATGCAAGAAGCTGTGCCTGATATTAAGGACAGAAAAATTGAAAATATCGAAGGAAAGAAATTTACCTTTGAGTATTCGTGTACTTACAAAAAGCATTTCACTCTATCACTCATGAAATATTGCAAAGAAAAATAAGAAATTAGGAATACGCGCAGTAGCGGCTGACCTATTACGGAGCTATTAAGTAATAGGGAGAAATTTGTTGAATTTAATGATGTTTCTTCAGAGTGTTTTCAACAAAACAGGGGTTCCGTAAGGATCAAAGCTTGGACCGTTGTTATCCCCAATATATGTGAATGATACTCCAAACATACCTTGTACATCCGAAATAGCCATGAATGCAGATAACACGAATATATTTTTCTCCGGTACCAGTATAAGAGAACTCCAGTCTGAAGTAAATATATATTTATAAATGTTGTTAAGGTGGTTTCACGAACATAACTTGCAGCTAAACACATCTAAGACTACGTATATGATTTTAGACAATTAATAAGATAGATCAAGGCATTTATATTCAATGTCGGGGCAATATGATCACCCAATTCAAAGAACAGAAGTTTTAAGAGTGTGGTTTCTTGAAGAATATTCTTGGCATCCTTATATAGAACACTTGGGCCATAAAATTTCAAAAAATATTGGCATTCTCTACAGATTGAGAAGTTTCACACCGCTTTGGTTGAAAACACAGCTTTTTAACACTCTAGTCTATTCCAGGCTGTGCTACTCAATATTAGCGTGGGGAACAACAAACAAAACAAATTACAAACGGCTGATTGCCTTACAAAAAATTCCGCCATCTCCACGAAGTGAATGATGATGAGAGGGGCGAAGCAAAAATGCTTATCGGTAAAACCGCAAAACATTCGCCCGCACATCATATAAAGACTCCACACGTCACTCTTTCCACCGCTCCGTTGACAAGCCCGTCGACGACGTCGATGTTTGTGGTGGTTATGTAGCGGTTGTTTAAGACGACGAGAATCTCCATGGGTAAGTTGGCGAATTCGGTGTGTGACATTTTAGCCACTTTGGCCGTCGCCTTTTGCAGGGCGTCTTGTGTCGGTACCCCCGGTACGTGTCTTGAGCTTGCTAGCGACAAACGACAACCTCTTCTTCCTCCTCTTCTCCTTGTTGGGTAGAACAGAATGTTCAACGTGTTAGCAACGAACACGTTGAACATTTTGTCCTCTTCGGCCAGTATTGGGTTGGCCAATCCCTAGGGGGATCCTGCCACAATCATTATTAATGTGCCGTGCCGTATACAGCAGCAACAAGGGACGGGACAGGGCCCGAGCAAGAGGATCCTCGCCCCTAAAAGAGTTCTCCATCTATTTGCCAATTTTCACGGGCACTATGCCGATTTGAGAAAGGGTCCACTATTTGCTCTGTACAGTACGCGTAAGGCTGACTGAATTTAATATGTGAAGCTTTTACAAGTTATACAACTAAAATCTCCACGGCAAACATAACGACAATAGCAGTGTATAATCTTTTAGGTGTGCTAAAATACATACAACGAAATAGCGAACTAACTACGGCAAACAGTCTTTTCTGTTTCAACGCACCGACATACTCAACAAAGTTGGACACTTCAAATGAAGTACAAACATTTAAAACACCGGCGAAAGAATACCGCTTAAATCAGAATATCTGCTTCAGTGGCTAGAACTGTGGATGTTGGTTGGGCTTATTTATTGCGCAGGTGTTGCAGTTGTGTCTATCTTTGCGCTTAATAATAGTTCTACTCTGATTGTCCATTTGTACTTTGTTTTACTTCATTCTTTTGTTCTCTAATATACTTTACTGTACCTTTCCCATATTGTTCTGTAATGTCTTGTGCTCTACATGTTGCTTGTATCTTTATAACTCACACTAGAATTTCTAGGTTGTTTGATTTTGCTTCTTCATTCTACTGCCCCAAAGGAGCTAGGGCCTCTGTCAGGCTTTGTAGCCTTTAGTTCCAGCCTGCCTCCTCGTACTTCTGAGGAAATAAAATCTTTGAATGTTTGAACCTTTATTCGATGTGAAATATCCCTGAACACACAGTAACCATACCCTTCCTCCGCCACCCCCATGAGCTTCAGTCAAAGACAGAGAAAACAAACAAAAATCGCCACAGCAGCTTTCACTGGCTCGGCTTCTTTCCTCCCCTCGCTAAGCATTATGAGCTAGGCGTTATCCCTGAAGCCTTATTCTTCAAGAAGTAACCAAATGGGAGCAGCACATAAGAAAAACATGGATAACTCGTATGGTTTTACCTTAAAAAAATCAACATGCACCCTACACTTGGAGCAGCAACTCTACTGTCGAGATGCTGTCTACACTGTCTAGATCCACCTTAACATGCTATTGATCGCCTTTCACGATGCGCTCGCCAAACCGAGCGATGCGTGATCTCTGAGAACATTTTTTTATACGCGGTGACGTAGTAAATCAAAAGCAAATTCGCTAACTTTTTGTCGTAGAACAACAATCTTCTATCTCAAACGGAATTTCGCGTCATAAGAAGAGCGAACTGCAACGCTTTGCACTGACCCCTAGGTAGCCAGATTGGCCCCCAGCAGCGCAGCAAGTAGTTGGCACTACCGTTCATCCAAGGTTTTTGAACGCCGAAAAAAATTCCCCCGCATTTCCCCGAGGGGGAGAATGTGAAAGTGCAAATGCACGGTTGTCGGCCCGCTTGCGGCGCTTGCGCTCGGCCCCCGCAGCCCACCGCCTCGCCGCCTTCTCTTCCATCTCTTCCGTCGGGTTTGTAGTATCACGTGTACACCACGCAGTTATCAAGCCGCTATAACGGCGCTGAGTCGCCAACGCACGCCGCTGACGACGTAGTTTGAATGCGTTAAAGATATAAGGCGCGTCACTAACGCTGATATCACGTCGCGTCCGTGGCTTGGTCGGTAGAGCGTCGCGCTGCGGCCGCAAAGTCCGCGGATCGAAACCTGGCGCCGGATGCTGTTTCTTTATAGAGGAGCACTGCGGACGCCGACGCCGCCGACGCCGGCGGTGGATGGTTTGGGGTCGCTTATAAAGTGATTCGCACTTAAAAATGGCGCAGATTGCACTGGTGGTCCAAAGGTAGAGAAACTGCGCATTCGCACTTAAAAATGGCGCAGATTGCACTGGTGGTCCAAAGGTAGAGAAACTGCGTTGCTGCGGGCCAACATAGCTTTTTCCAGTTTTGAAAAGTTTCGCCGGCATTTGCTACGTTTTGTTAGGTTTCGCGATGTTGTTGGTAGAATAGGCAGCTTCGGTAGGGATGCTTCCACAAAACTCTTTCCGGGGAACCTCGTGCAGCCAGAAAAGAACGTTTCATTTCATTTCATTTCATTTCATATTTCCTTATAGACCCGCTTTGGGTATTACATTAGGGGTGGGAAAAAAAAGTGACGAACATAGAAGCCCAGGATTTAACCAAGAAACATCTTATGGATCTTTTCTATTAAAGATGATGGGCACGTAATGGTTGCGATTTCCCTGGCAAGGCCGTTGGAGTCTGGTGCTGTACGAGGAAAAAATGAGGCAGAAAAATTAGACGTCCGGGTATGTGGCCGAGCAACCTGGTGAGATATGCGTGTTGAGGGAGCGATATTAGGTGTGGCATGCCAGGGACTACGAAACGTTTCGTGGAATAAAGAAAGGCTCGTAATACTCCGGCGAAGTGCTTGATCCGTTAAACCAGATTCTGCTTTCAATACAGATACACTGACAGTGGAAGATTATAAACAGTGAATAAATCTAGCCGCCCTGTTTCGATGGCATGCGGAAGATAAGGTTGTCGAGGGTCCCAAATGGGCGATGCGGCGCGGACAGGGGTCGTTGTTTTACAGTTGTGGCCGCAGACGATGTTTGTTTTGATGGGGTAGTCCACGTGTAATCGAGGGTCAAGGTTTGCAGTGGCGAAGGCGAGGACCTTAAATGGCTTAAATGGCTTAAAGCAGGTGTGGAACGCTCTCACAGTGTGTTTGAACGAAGAACCCACATAAAACGAGGGACAACGGGTACAAAGGTCTTAGCTAAGCACTTATTAATTTCTAGATGGGTCATCCTGAACTGCTATCGGTAAGCTTACATTACACTTACTAACGGACAGACATAAACAAACCCGCCAAGTCACATGCGAGTTCAAATATACTCAATGTACACGTCCGGTACTTGTTTTTGGGCAGAGGGCCGGCAGAGCATTGCGTTTTAAATGTAGGCCGTGAAAGCAACGCTGCCACTTTTTGTTAGACAGCAAGATTATCTACCGCCATTATCCTGCTCGCCTGTAGTGGCATTTTTCTACTTCATTCTTTGACACTAAAGGTTGGTAACACTGAAAACAAAAGCTAAGGATAACGAACTGCTAGTTTTTTTTGTACTGCAATGGTTGGTTGCCTTCTCATTTTTCTTTTTGACACCGAATTCGTGGTTGCACGTTTAGGCATGGAAGCTAAAAGTAATGTACATGTTGATTTTATCTTTTCAGTAGAAGCCAAGTTCATGTAATGAACAACTACTAGTGCTTTCGTACACTTTATGGCCTTATAAAGAGCATTCTAGAGTCCCTTAGGCGACAAGTAGTGTTATTTTATAGTAAGAATCAGTTAAGGCGGAAAGTTGGGTTCGTTGGTGTTGACATAGAACTATTTTACCATCGAAAAACGGCCAGGGACCTAGAAATAAGTAGACGGAACAGTGGCTAGACTTCAACTGAACATCTTTTTACTTGAGACGCGTAATCTATAAAAACGCTGACAGGGCTAAAAGACGATAATACTTACAAATGATAAAAATATTAAAAACAATCTACAATCATACATGCGTACAACCAATACGGCCACGCAGCGTCCCGCACATGCGCCCTTGCAAGAAGCTTAGCTCTGTTGCCGTAAGAGCGATGGAAGGCACGCTGATGCCATTATCTGCCTGCCTGCGAATATGGAAGGCCTCACAAATCTCGCGTTTCACTTGGTCGCGCCCGGTGCCTAACGTACGCGTAGTACCAAATGCTGTACGCAACCTCTTGGCCGAAGAACTAGCGGTGCGATCAAATTGTCGTAGCTTTAAATGCTTCCTAAATTACCCGTAAGATTTTAACTTTTGTACACAATCGTATACGCTTCCGGTTCCAGTATATATTGTAAAATTTTGGTTTATACATGAATTGTGGTTGCCTAAAGATACCAGCTTTTGTTTTCACTGTATTCATTTCCCAGAGCTTTATTGTGTTTCATTTGAATAGTTAACTCAAAGCGTGCTTTGCTAGAATTTTTTCGAGGTATTTAATGCCGCTGAAATGTAGAAACATACCCACGTCATCTGCATAAATGATAAAATGCGCACGCTCATTAACAATGAAAATATCTTTGGTGAAGATATCTTTGAAAATATCTTTAGTGAAGATATCTTTGAAAATATCTTACGTGGTGGCGAGTCAAAGGACGTGAGCCATGAGATGGGTAAACGAAGTATTTTCAGTATTTACATCATGTCCGCCACGAGGCAGAACAGGGGCTGGCTACGCGCCTTCCCAGCTTTTTCTTCCTCGAACCTTGTACCACAGCACTACCTTTCGTCGTTCTCAACCTCGTAGTCTTGTAAAAAAAATTAAACAACATTGAATAAGGATGCCGCCCGGGGGAACACCTCGCGTTTTGTTTTTGCATCATCGATTTCTCAGAATGAAGTGCAGTGCAATGCGTTCTATGCATTAGATACGACCACAAACGTTTTACCGCCAAATTCCGTCTGGTTTTGAAGTTTGTCGGCATGACCCTGGCGTTTATGGTGGTGAGGTATAACTCTCGTCGACAAATCTATCGTTAGCGTGCCAGTAGATTTGCGTGAGGATAATTGCGAAGACGTGTGATGTAAAATTACATCATACATACTGACGAGCATCTTCCAATATGTCATTTTTGTCGAAGCCCAAGTTCAAGTTCTTGGAACTTTTCCGAGTCTCTATCTACGCATTGCAAAACGTAAATACGACTCTTTTTCTTGGTGGTGACGTTAACATGCCTCGCATTCAGTTGTTGAAAACACCTCTAGCTTTACCTTCGAGAATATTTTATGTATATTTTTCGCAGTTTAGAGGAGCACTACTATGATTTATTTGAAGCCTCATAAACTTTTAGAGCACAGAATCAGGGTATCAGTTCAGTATTGGATTCCTATACTTAGACGTACACATTCCACTGACCATTTTGTCGGGTACACAACAAAAAACCGCGATTGACTCACGCGTGAGATTAAGCTTCCACTGAACAAGAAATCCCGCTTCTGAAAAAGGCACGTCAGCAATAGGAACAAAGAAATTTTCTTAAGCGTTGTAAAAATTACTAACGAAACTGATTGCGGAAGGTAAATTTTATTCTTCCTTAATGAGAAACAAAAACACGAACCTAAGAAATCATAGAACTTCATAAAACAAAGCGGAAAGGAGGAAGAAACTACACCTCAGTTATATACTGAACACGGCTTTAAAACTAATTGCGTCGATAAAGCCAATCACTTTACCGAATACCGGCCATCACTTCTACCCCCATAAGTGGTGCCGCAATTGTAGAAAGTTTGCAGTGCCATATGCCACCCATGCCACATTTAGATGTAGCGTATAATTGCGTGTTAACACTTTTTAAATAACTAAAACGTTATTCTTTCCTGATCTGTACGCGATATCCCGACTAGTTTTGAAAACTGCGCAGCCACTGTGTCTAAATTTCTTCTCTTGATATTCAGATTACTTGCCTTCACGCCAGGCGTCATTACATTAGAAATCTGATAACGTCGTACAAATTCATGAAAAGAATCCCGTTCCTAGGTGTCTCACTACTTACCCACATTGTTGACGAACGTATATTGCAAAAGCCTTGAGCTCAATTTTTATTAGTACGTATTCCATCATTTGCTCGCAAATAATTTCTTTATCAACTGCCCTCATTGTTTCAGAGGTGGGCGTAAATGACCAACCCAATTAGGAGAATTTTGTGATGACAATTTTTTTCATTTGCTTCAGGTACTGAATTAAATTGTCTATTTTTGGACTTCCTAATGGCGTTTCATGTAGTGGCTCACTGTCATTTGCTTCTTAAAAAGTATCTTGGTCTCCCTCACAGGGTGTTTAGGTGGATGCCTACGTATCTTTCGAAAAGTTCTGGAAAAGTTCCTATTAATGCCTTTGAATCCGTACTTGTCCCATCACCTCAGCCGTCCCGCAGGGGTACGGCCCTGATTTTATTGATAGTGCGGTTTAACCCGCAGAAACTAAACAGGATATGAGGCGGGCAGTAGTGTAGGGCTCCGGACCAATTTTGACCATCCGGGGATCATTAACATGCGCCCAAAATCTAGAAAACACTGGCGTTTTATGTTGTTTGCCTCCCTTAGCAATGCGGCCGCCAAGGGCCGTCCTTGGCCCCCTGTTGTTTCACTGCGAAGGAGTACAGCTCTAACCAGCCCAGCAAAGTTTCGTGTCAGCGTCAGGAGAAAACTCCCAGGCTGCTACTGGCTACACAAACAAACATCCCAGACTCTACTGGCTAGTGGCTTTACCCAGGATGCACAAACTACTGGCACCACAAGGGATCGAACGTGGACCGAAATGAGAAGCGGAGCGAGAGCCCCTCGTCTTGCCGCCTAATCAATGCCCCCACGTGGAGACGGAGAGACAGGTGGTGTTTGGATTCAACTTCTGAGGAGGAGGAGGGCGCGCTTTCGAGGCAACACATGAAGCAAGAGTGAGGAGGAGACAGTCAGAGAGACGACGATATAGCCGCGCGTGCAGCCCGCCTTATCACCCTTCGAAAGATGCTGCTCGTCGTTTTCTTACAACCGAGGCTGCTGCTTCGGGACGCCGCCCCAGCGAATCCCAGGTAACGGCGAGCAGATTCTCTGGTTCACTCTTTGTAAAGCCACGTGTGCGAATTCACGTGACGCTGCATGGGTAATTGTTGTGGGTGTCGTTTACAGCTTTGCACTCCAACCACCTGCACATGGTGGATTGGAGAAAATTTCCAAAATTTTCTAGTAATGACGTACGTGTCAATATTTCGTCTAAACTGCGGCTATATGCTGATGAGTTAGTAATATAGAGGGACATCAATAATCCGGATGACGCTGCTGAGTCACAATCTGATTGAAACAGTGTTGTTTACTTGTGCGAAAAATGGAACATCAAACTAAACGTCTCAAAATGTAACTGCATGCGTTCCACCCCGAAACGACCAAATATAGTAACAACTTCGCATTCAAAGTCGGAGAGCATAGTGTTTGCTGAAGATGTTAGTACCTAGGCCTCACATTCTCATCGAACCTGACCTGGAACAAACACACTGAAACGGTACCGATGAAGGCTAGCCATGCACTTAATGTTATGAGAATGAATTTAAGAAATAATGCCGAAAGAGGAAGTAGTTCAGAGGAGTTAGACATCCGAGATGTCACGATAGAAAAACAAGAAAGGATTTGAAAGAAATGAAAGGGGCAAAGCACTTAGTGAAGAACACATAACAGCAGACCTCTTGAAGGATGGCGGGCACATTTTACTAGTAAAACTAGCAACCCTTAACAGGCAACGCCTAATAACTGTACTGGAACCTTGAAAGAACGCGAAGATCATCCTAATCTATATGAAAGGTGACATGAAGGACTTCGAAAATCACAGGCCGATAAGCTTACTGTCAGTAGTCTACCAAAGTATTCGCTAACAGATTCTCTGCCGCCTTAGATCTCAGTGTAAAGACTATTCGACAATGGACCATATTCACACGATCAATCAGGTGATAGAAACGTGCGCGGACTATACTGACCCCCTCTATATTGCCATCATAGCCTAAGAGAAAGCATTTGACTCGGTCGAACCTCAGCCATCATTCAGGCGTTACGGAACCAGATTGTAGACGAGCATTATGTAAGAATACTAGAGGATATTTACAGTGGGTCCACAGCTACCATCATCCTCCATACGTAGAGCAGTAGAATACCTATAAGGAAGGGCGCCAGACAAGGAGACACAATCTATTCAATGTTATTCAAAGCATGTTGACAAGAAGTATTCAGAGCATTGGATGGGGAACCGGTGGGAATAAGGGTTAATGAAGAATACCTAAGTAACCTCACTTTTGCTGATGACGTTGCCTTGCTAAGTAACTCGGGGGAAGAATTTCAAAGCATTCTCACCGCACTGAACCAACAGAGTAGAACCGTGGGCCTGAACATTAATATGCAGAAAATAACCTCGGGACAGCACAGCGGTTTGAGATAGGTTGCGAGGCAGTGGACGTCGTAAGGGAATATATCTACGTAGGCTAAATTGTGACCCCAGATTCCAACCATGACGCAGAAATAATTCAAAGGATAAGAATTGGCTGGAGTGCATTCGGCAAGCATTCTCAGATAATGAATGGCAGCCTACCAGTGTCCCTGAAGAAGAACGTGTATGACAGCTGCATCTTACCTGCACTCATGTACTGGGCAGAAACTTGGAGTCTCACTAAGAGGGTTCAACTTAAATTGAGGACGACTCAGCGAGCAATGCAACGAAAGATGGTAGGTGTAGCATTAAGGGACAAGAAGAGAGCGGAGGGGATCAGGGAGCATACGCGGGTTAAGGACGTATTAGTAAATATTAAGAAGAAGAACTGAACATGGGCAGGGCATGTAAAGCAAAGGCAAGATAACCTTTGGTCATTAAGGGTAACAGAGTGGATCCCTGGAGAAGGCAAGCGTGGCAGCAGGCAGCAGAAAGTCAGGTGGGCAGATGAGGACAAGACGTTTTCGGGATTAATTGGCCTCAGTTAGCAAAGGACCGAGATAACTGGACAATAATGGAAGAGGCCATTGCCCTGCTGTGGGCGTAGATAGTTTAGGATGGTGATAATGATGATGATGAAATTTAAGCATGTGCCACAGGAACGGAGACTTTGTACATAACTGATGTGCGCACCGTACTAGATAATGCAACTGCTGCATGGGACCCGGACACGTGGATATTCATTAACAAACTGGAATCGACTTTCTATTATAAAAATTCACTCCCTTGGGAGCGATTACATACTCGCGCACAGTACGCGCTTACGTATTATAAAATAGAGGCAAAAGCAAGATAACAAAATTCATTACCGCACCTACCCTTTTTAAATCGACTTTTTTTCGCACCAACAAGTGACGTTTGAAATAGGCTGCCGCGAAACGTTTCCACTTCTGGTGTTAGAATAAACACAGTTCTGAAGCGTTATCTGCGTGGCGACATGGAAGATAGTGTTACTTAAATGCCCGTGATCTTTTTCCTGTCTTTTATTGCTTTTACTGTGAATCAGTATATGTCTCACCCCACCTTTTGCTTACTTTTTAACTTGGTGACGCCGGCATACGGTTTACTCAGCTCCGCTCCGCAGCCCCTCCCCACCATTGCCGACCCCTCTTTTACAACGATTATCACATCGGTTGTTACCCACGCCACCACTAATACCTCTTTCACAAGTCATGCGCCACTGTGATCGGAAACCGTATTTAACCATTCACCACAGCACACTGAGAGGAAGCAGTACCCGCTGCTAAAGGAGATTCCCTGGAAGAAAAATTCTGCACAAATCACTTCACTGCTGAAAAAAGGCTGCACAAGCCAATAGCACCACAACAGCCACAGTACCGCTTATGGACTTTGTTGTCATGAGGAAATAGGCGTGAAGGAAGATAGGTGAGACTATCAAAATTTGGGTACAAATCTAGCCACTTAATTCACAAGGTTTGTGAGAATTTTAATCACTGTGTGATTATCAAGTAATTATCTTATGTGCGGTAGTCCCTTTAATTAGGAGCTACGGGAGATCGTCTGGGGGGGGGCGCCCCCCCCCCGTTCCTGAAAATATGCCACAAGAACTAATGTTAATACAGAATAACGCATACGGGCATGTGAAGTGTAAAAAATAAAACGTTGCGGATACGGGGTCGAAACGTTAGATTCTGGTGTAACATTGAGCTGAACTTTTTTTAAAGAGTACCAAGTTATACGTATTTTGAAAGTTTTTTTATTAAAGTGCGTAAATGTATAAAAATCGGGCTTTCATTTAGCAGCTTCGTATTTCAGATGCAACGAATTTATTCGGGAGTGCGGTCTTGCAATTATTTTTGATCTCAGTTGATAACAGTTGTTTTCTGTGCGTTAGTCACTTTCCAGCAATACTTTATAGGTCCTATGTTGGTCAAAAAATTTCTAGGCGTAATTTGTGTTTTTATATACATATCAAATACCAAGCACTTCATTATTTACAAAGTGCGGCGCTACGCTTTAAGTTCTACGCTAGTTGGTGATATCATGTATTCATGTTTTTTTGCATGTTTACAAAGTTATTTAAATTGGCGTTAGTTGTCGTCAACCACATTTAAAAATTGTAACCTATACTTGAGCGGAAAAGCGCTTTATAAATTTCTCGCTTAATGACTTTTGGTAGTCAGTATTTATTTATTTATTTATTTATTTATTTCAACTTACTGCAGGCCCTTCAGGGCCCATGCAGGAGTGGTTTCAATGAATTCGCGTTTTCATCGTAAGGATAACATAGGTATTCAAAAGGCAAGAAACACGAACAATATAGAATACACATGGACAGAAGCTTGGTATACAGTGTAAATGTTTAGTTCACAAAAGGAAGTTATATAAACACTAAATATGCAATTTTTCCTTTTATCAAGCGTTGAAATTCTAGATCATTTACGGCTTTTAGAAAACACTCTACAGATGTGCTGTTGACGGCGCCCGCCGGTAATCTGTTCCACAGTCCGATGGCTGATGGAAATAACGAGTACTTATGTGTGTTTATGTTGCTATGAGGTTGCCTGATAGTCCTATCAGGATTTGTGCGCGAAGAATGCCTGAAGGGAGACTGGAGGTAGTTAGTTCGGGGTATTTTATAATGGTCGTGGAACAAAAGATAAAGGAACTTTAATCTAGATATCATTCTGCAGTCTGAGAGAGTTCGGAGGTCTGCCCGTTTTCGTAGATCGGAAACGCTTGTAAAGCGGGAGTAGTCGGAAAAGATAAAACACAAAGCCAAGTTCTGTACGCGTTCAAGTTTGTATACTAAATATTTTCGGTTGGGGCTCCACATAATGTCGGCGTACTCTAGAGTTGGCTTAATCAGAGATTTATAGGCATTAAGTTTAACCTTTAAGAGTGCCTGGCGTAGGCGCCTTCTTAAGAAGTTCAGCTTACCTAGTGCTTTACTACATATGTTGTCAATATGGCATTCCCAGGATAATTTACTAGAAAAGGTGACACCTAAATACTTTACCTGGTCAACCTTGACCACTTCAGTATACTGAATTTTATACTGGAAATTTAAAGGAGCTTTCTTATTGGTGAAACTGATGCTGAACGTTTTGGTTTTGTTTAGTTTCATGCCCCAGTCTTTGCACCACGCCTGGATAGAAGTTAACGATTTGTTAAGTTTTAGCTGGTCTTCTGTGTTGTTAACTGCTGTATACATCACACAGTCATCTGCGAAAAGTCTAGTTGTAATAGATGGGTCAACACAGAATTGGATATCGTTGATATAAATTAAAATTAAAATTGGGGCAAGGACTGAGCCTTGTGGCACCCCACAAAATACATCCAGAGTCTTCGAGTTGTGTTCATTTAAAGCAACATATTGTTTTCGGTTTTTAAATAGCACTGAATCCATGAGACAACTTTCGTTTCTACTCCTATTGCATTTAGTTTTGTTATAAGATCCTGATGGGGAACGACATCATATGCTTTAGAAAAATCTAAAAAGATTGCATCTAATTCTCCTCTTTCATTTAGTGCGTCGGCAATATCGTTAGTTCATTCAGCAAATTGGGTAACCATTGACAGGCCAACTCTAAAACCATGTTGACGCTCGTAAAGCAGACAATTAGATTCTAAATGGGTCATGATTGCTTTGAAGATAATATGTTCAAGCATTTTAGAGCACATGCTTCTCAATGAAATTGGCCTATAATTATTAAAATCTTGGTTTCAGCCTGACTTATGGATCGGTTTTATTTTTGCACAGCGCCAATCATCTGGAATTGTGGCGGTGTTAAGAGAGGCTGTGTAAATATTGTACATGTATTTTGAAGTCCACTCAGCGTATTTAAATAGGAAGTTGTTTCTTATGCTCTCAGGGCCAGGAGATTTTTTAAAGTCGAGCTTGCGTAAAAGGCTGAGGACACCTTCCTCGCTGATATTTATTTCAGGCATAGGGTTATTAACAGTATATGGTTTTAAGGCTACTTGTGAGCAAGAACGGGTAAATACTGACTGGAAAAAGCTATTAAACTTTTCGGCTGCGGTTACAGGATCAACCACCGTTTCATTAGGCGATTTTATTTCTGGGACTGGAGTCTTTTCAGCAGATAGGTAACGCCAAAACTTATGCGGCTCATGGCGCATAAACGAAGGAAGCGTGTTCGTGAAGAAATGCTCCTTTGCGGCGCGCACTTTATCTCGCTTCTCAGTGATAACGATTTGAAGCTGGCTTGTGTTGGCACTAATTTATGATGCCAATTACACAAAAGAGATCTGCTCTAAGTGACTATATTTGTGGTGTCTACGAGAGAATTTCTCGAAACAGGACTGTGAAAACCGGGTTGAAGTAGGTTCCTGAATTGGAAAACCGCAAAAGTGTATGTTGATATTAGAAGGCGTGGATAACCCCTTTGTCTAAACAGCATATACGGGGTATTTTAAGATTTATTTCAACATTCCTTGAGGCAACCCACTGAATTAGATTTGTCACCCTGCATCTGTTTGCCTCTGCGAAAATGTCTTGCAGGTGAGAGGAGGAGGAATCAACATTTACTCAACAGTAAGAGTTCCGTTGTGGGAGCCCTCCTTATTCCAGGAACCATTGGTCCTCGCCTGCCCGGCGGTCCCTGTCAGCCAGTCGTTGCTGTTCTTGAGGGCCTGATGTGGTCAGCTGGTCCTCCTACTGCTCCAGTGTCGGATTTGATAGGGGGTGAATGGTGGTGATTGTCGGCACTCCCAGACCATATGGTAGAGAGTGTTGCGTGTGGGGCAGCGTTGACAAGTCAGAGTGTATGTTGTGACGCAGAAATTTGGGGTAGTTGGTGATACGACTTCGACATGGTAAAATGCGCACTAGACGGGGACACAAGAAAAGGACACACGAGCGCTAATTAGCGCTCGTTCGGTGTTACTGTCTTTTCTGTGTCCCCGTCTAGTGCGCCTTTTACTATGTCGAAGTTGTATGTTGAGCTTCCAGAAAAAAAAAAACTTGTGTCATACGCGGAGAACAATAACTTAGCACCACCTCTTTTGCATACCTGATTAAATATATCCAAAATCAATAGCATAAACCCTAACAAAAGCATCTGTGAGGTATACCATGCCTTAAATACAAAATTTCAAAATTTAAGACGCTCAATACTCTGTACTGCGCTCTAAAACAGCGGTAATTTTAATCAGTGACACCGTAACTTACTAAATACAACGGAAAGTCAGGTTTTGTAGAAGAATATCATGTTGCACACAGTCAAAAGCGGTTCAAAAATCTCACAGCAAACCTAACGCTAAACGTTTTGCCTCAATATTTTCAAGTAATTCATCCGTAATTTCAAGTAGAGCGCTCCCTGTTGGTTTTTTTCTACGGAACATAAATTGTTTCTTCGCTAAAATACAATTTGCGCTGAGCAATGCTGACATTCTTTTGTTTATAATGTATTCGGCTATTGTCGAAAAAGACTCTCAAGAATGAAATCGGTCCTTAGTTGTTTAATTCCTCCACTACTCGACACTTGAACATGGCTACAACGCAGCCAAGTTTCATTTTTTTCAGAAAGGACCCCGTTGTAAGAACCAAGTTAGAAACGTGTGCTAACGGTGCGGTTATAATATTGCTCAAAAGATTTATTGGTTTCACTTTTATTTTATCTAGGCCAGCTGCACAACAACCCTTCAGCCCAGATAATGTGTCCAAAATTACAATCTCTTCTCTGCAGAATAGTATAAAAATGACGTCCCCCACAGATTGGTTTGACGTGTATTCTTTCCGCATGGTTACCACACATTTATTTCGCGGGCTACAATCTATAAAAGGCGATCACACTGCAGTTTTCATTTAACCTCACCATTGTCCGCACATTCTTAGGTCATATAACCAATAGCATACTAAGCTGGAATGTGTGCAGCTTTTCGTGGACGAATTGGAACCGTGTTGCAGAAGTGACTTGTGTCATTCCTTTGTCAACTACGTCCTGGAGGTACCAAGTTGCACTTTGCTGTGTAAGTCCTGTGTTTCACCTCTTCAATATTACTGTTACAAGCATTGCAAACGAGTCTTATCCAGCCTATAGCTATGAACAGACACTCAATATATCTGCATGTTTCAGGGTAAACAGAATTACGGGTAGTCACTACCACTTTGCCAATTATACATAGGTATTTTGTGTGCGAAAACACCACAGGCCACCTTCTGTTTAGTCACCAGGAGTTTCCGCGCGGTGACAGAACGAATTCAAAATGGAGAACGTGGACAAAGAAGTTTGACCACGTTCGTTAGCTGGAGTTACTGAACGAGACCGAGGGTCGTTGCAAAATAGTTTCCGTGACAGCGGGAGACACTGGATATTTTACTCAGCACCCCGCAATATTTCTAGCTTGAGCTCTTATGTGATATTACAACCAGTAGAAAAGTGTTACAGGAAACGAGGGACAAAAAAAGACCCGCATTTCCTTGAAGGGTAGCATGGGGAAGTGCGAATGCACGGGTGATGCTATGAGGGGGAGTTATGTTGAACTGTGTTGGCATTCGCCCGTTAGTTGCATTTAACTCCCCCGCGTGATCAAGTGGGGATTCACACACCCCGTTAGTCGTTCTCTGGAAATCTTGGTGAATTAAAGTGTATGTTCGAGGAGATCACACACACACGCAAGTAAAGTGAAACGACAGTATTCTTTATTCAGCACTTGTTGGTGTTGTCGTTGTAGTTGACGGTCATTATGACCGCCTTGTGGTCACTGAAATGTACGGTCAAGAGTTGTTGCAAGACCGCGCGTATCAGACAGTTCCTCGCAAAGGCCAGGTCGATGTAGCTGCCGTTGATGGTGGTGGGAGCCTCTAGCGGTAGGCACGTCATGGAGTGGTTGGCGAGCATGTATTCCATCAACCACTCGCCGCCCTTTCGCACGTCCACGTTAAAGTCCCCAACAACCACGACCGGGTCCGAGGGCTTTACGCGCCTGGCCACACTCTCCATCGCCGCGTCCACGTATTCGACGACGTCGTCGCGCGAGATGTTTGGCGCGAGGTAGAGGGTGACGACCATGATTCCGTCGCCCGAGTACGCGTCGGGCCTCGCGTATGCCTCGCGTCAACCGCCGGATACTCATGAAGGGCAGCCGGGGCGAGATGAGGCGTTGTTCGACTGAGTTGAGCTCGGGGAGGTGCGCCGGTCGAGGGGGGTAGACGTAGCCGTGACTCTTGCTCATGGCGGACACCCGCCCCGCGAGCAGCGACTCGCGACACGAGGCACACACCCTGTACGCACCGAAGGGAACGAGTCGAGGATCCGTCGCGTCGAGGTCGCTGCGTCTGTGCTCGCCCGGCTGCCTCCCGAACTCGTTCCAAAGAACCCGGAGCGCCTTTAACCGGTTGGCCTCGTTGCGGACGCCGCCGATCGCGCTGAGGTTGTTGTCAAACCACAATCTATCACATACGTCGCAGCTGTGCCCGAAGCTGTGGTTCTCGAAGTCTCTTTTGAAGCGCGCGTCCGGCCGCGCAAACTCGCGGTCCCGCGCCCTCGCCTGCGCGGCGCGTTCCCGAGCGCGGGCGGCTTCGGGATCGGCCGCTCGCCGTTGCCGCTTGGTCGCGGCCTCGCGCCGCGCAAGCGAGGGATCGTCCGCTCGTTGCCGACGCTTGCGAGTGGCGTCTCGACGTCGGCCTTCCTCGCCTTGCTCTGCGTGAAGTTGGCGTTGTCGCTCCGCTTCTTCGGCCGCGTTCGTAGCGGCTTCGCGAGCGCGGAGTTCGTCATCTGCAGCTCGCTTCGCCCGCTTGCGTTCGGCGTCACGAGCTTTGAGTTCGGGATCGCCGGCCACCCGCTTCGCCCGCTTGCGTTCGGCGTCACGAGCTTTGAGGTCGGGATCGCCGGTCAGTCGCTTCGCCCGCTTGCGTTCGGCGTCGCGCGCCCTTCGCTGTGCGGCCTTGTCTTCCACTGCCAACGACGATGAAGTTGAAGCTACCGCGGTGACGTCACCTCTAGCGACGGGTGCAGTGTTCGCGTTGGATTGCGCTATACTCGTTGTTGGGGGTAGCGTTGCTTGCGAAGGTTCCATCTAGGCGACCGATCTCGACGGAGGCGCGCGCTCGACTGAACTGCCGCGTGGCGCGCGACAGCAGGCGAGCGAAGGGGAGAGCGCGCGACGTCACGTGGCGTACTACGTCATTGCGCCGTTGGAATGCACGCGTGATGCGAAAGAATTCTTCTTGGCCAATCGCCCTAAGTGGGTATCTGCTAAAGAAATTAGGAACTCTTCTTGGCCAATCGCCCTAAGTGGGTATGTGGTGCGGACGGATGGACGGCGGTGGACGCGTGATTCAGGGTCGCTTAAGAAGTGCATTCGCACTTAAAACAACCCAACTAGCGTTCCTAACTAAAAGAACCTGTACGCTGTTGGTTAATTACGGATATTCTGCCTCAAATGTACGTAGGTTTTCGCGCTAAACAACGGGGAGATGTATGACAAGCACTAGCGGTTCTGGAGTTTTGAACGCTTATGACTACATAAACCGCTTGGCTTTCGAAGCCTCTCGGTTACGCCGCGACCACACAAGCTACGACGGAACGCCGTGTAATTCTACTTTGTTCCAGCGAGCGAGCTACGGCCACAAGCCTAGCCCCTAAATTGCTCTACACTTAAAGGAGTACTGACACCAAATTTTGACGCCTAAAAATGATATAATTGGATTCATTTGTTTGTAAAGATGCCTCACAGAAATTTATGCAGCGATCCGAAGCCGGAATCACATCTAAAATCGATTTTTATTGTCCCGGCAGCGAGATTCCACAAATCAGCAGCACTAGCGAAATCGCTTTTGGCGTGACGAAACATCGGCCGGCGTGTCTGGCCGGTTCAGGGTGACGTCATATAGTCGTTTTCGGAACCGGAAACGATGTCCTGCCCTGCTGTTGTCGGTGGTATTCGTTTCAGCAGGAGACGTACAGGTGTAGCTGTGTGAGCAATGCTTGTAAACTTTGCGCACTTTGCGTGTTCGACGTCTTTCCTCTTCAGTTCGTGGCCGGCGCATGGTGTTCCCTTGCACTGGTGCCGAAAACTGCGCGGTGCCGGCGCACCGCGGCGACGTGGCGGTGCGTGTCGCCGAGCTCGCCCAAGTTGTGCTATGGCAAGCTCGCTGAATTCGAAGTACTGCTCGTGGAAGCCTGTCCGAGCAAATGAACGACGACGCCAAGATGCCTTATTTTCCACGCGACGACATGCAGCGCTAAACGTGGACTGTGTTCGTGCGCGGCGGCGGCCGCAAGAACTGTCGCCCAAGCCAGCGGGCTCGGCGTTGCTCGGGTCAGCTTGGTTGTTGGGAACTTCAGGCTTAGTATTTTGGCGAATATTTGATTGCCGGTATCTGTTCAACTGCGAATGACCATCCCTTACACAGCTTTTCACCACATTATCATACCCTTTTTCGCATACTGAGCTTTATTTTGGCTATAAGTGCCATTTCAGCGATCGGCGACAATGACATCTGTCGTGACCTGTTTTGATTTTAGCGCGCAGGTGGTGCCATCTTTCGGCCGCTCGCCGCACCGTGGTGCCGGCAGTGCTAGGTCGGAGCGCCGAACGTCCGCGCCGGTCAGCGTTGGCTTACAATCGCGGCAAATATCTGAACGCCGCTTTTAAATTCAGCGCTGATAACAACCCCTAACACAATTTTTCACCACACTAACATCTACTTTTTCGCATGTGCAACTTTTCCGCGATCAGATTGATTATAAGAGTGGCGACAAGCTGTTGCTATCACAGTCTGCGCCGGTTCGAGCCGCAGTGATATTAAAAACACACGACGGCGAAGACATCGCCGGCCTAATCGCCTGGCCTGGCGTCACGGGTGAGACCATGACGTCAGACTGGCCCGCTTGCAGGCTTGCAGGCTGGCCTTCGAACGGCCATTTTCCCGCGCGGCGACCGAATTTAAAACTGGTTACAATAAACGTGCTATAATTAATTCTGTGCTGCGGCTGACGGCTTTCGGTTCGATTTCGTAATTAACTGGCCAATAGGTATTCTTTACAGCATAAAAACTGAAAGCGAAAAATTCAGTGTCAGTACTCCTTTAAAACAGCAGGGGCCATCTCCACTAACGGGAAACCCGAGGACGAGCGAAGAATGTACTACATCAGTGTATTCTTGGCGCCTTGGCGTTTGAGCAAAGAAAGATGAAAATGTAACATTAAACCTGGGAAGGAGCGAAGCATGCAGTGAATGAGTGTATTCTTGGCGCCTTGGCGTCTTTGCCCACGGACGGAGACGAACCCGTTGGGAGTAGGGGGTGTCTTTGAAGCACGAAGCGTTCTAGAGCAAACCGTTGGAAACCAGTGTCCTAGTGTGTTCTTTCAGTACGCGTTTTTCCCGACAAGATGAAACGTTCTATGACGAGGCATTGGACAACGAGTTTCCCGGTGTTTTGTTACCGTGACTACATAATACTACGATGGCATGAGACGCCCACAGCCTGACCACTTAGTGGTTCGCACCTAAAAGGTTTAACAGGGCCGCGATTCCTATAAGACGACCTCACGTGGTTTGGAAGGACGCCGAAACATAGACGCGTGTCACTCCGTCGACGTGAAAGTTATTGGCTCTAAAGTATAAAGTTCTTTCAGGCCCTTTGTAGTCACCTAAAGCATTATGATTTATTTCGTGCGTCTGTCGCTCGACTGCCAGGTATGGAAAGATATGGAGTTCCAAGAGCTCCTTTCTTCCCTTCTGCACCGGCATGCCAGGGCTTCTTAAAGGAAATGTTGGACCTCTGGGTCCTCCAGCTGCGGCGCGATGCTCAGGAATGGGAGCGACACGTCTGAAGACTATGGGTCTTTAATGGAATCTACTAGAGGAAGCGGGCGCGAGCCGGCGCACCCACGAGAGCATGCGGCAGCTCGTAAGAAGCAGAATGAAATGATGATGACTAGCGTCATCTTCTGCAATGGTGATGAAGAGGAAGTCACAACAGTTTCCCACTCCGACAGATGCCGGTAGGTGGCTTCCACAGGGTGGAGTTACTTGGTGCGGAGCAGTTGACGCTGGGCTACCGTACGGTGCTGGACCTGACGATGCCATTGTCTCCGCCGATGACATCTTTTCTTTCCGAAAGTACACAGTTGTCTTAAACGCTTAGTTTTGTCGAGTATCATGCTGTCTTTCTTCAATAGGTCTGCGTCTGTCTTGGTTCCAGTTGAAATTTTGAAAGATCGACCGTCCAACATCCGCAAAGAGCTTTCTCCGCAATCGGTTTTGATACCTTCGAACATGTTGCACCTTATAAGCAGTCCCCAACGTATTGCAATCCAGGCCCACCTCGTGGAGTTCGGAGTGACAAGGGTTTCTGGACGAAGAAAGTTCGGCGTAAACGGAAACTTTTGTTTTCACACATCGAATCCAGTAAATATGGGGATTTGCAGCTTGGTTTTTTGGTTTTCTTTCGTGAGGTTGTTGGCGTTTTACTTCTGTTCTCGTGTTCCGCGTCTGCAGGTCGAAAATTTGATCGTGATTCTTCACTCCGGGCTCGTTATGATGTCTGCTGGCTTGTGCTCTCTTGGCTTTGCGTTTGTGTCTTCTGAGCTCAGTTGGTTTTATACACGTTCGCTCAAGAAAATTTTCAGTTTTCTTTGACTCCTCGAGGTAGTGCCGGAGGTTCTGGGGCTTGAACGAAAAGGTATCCGAGCGCGTGTTACAACGAGGTCCCAGCACACTTATGATTCCGGAAGGTGAGCAGAAGGTTTTTCCAGGCAAAGTCATTGCTTGGTCTAAGGTGGCAACTACAACAGGGTCGTTGCTGGCCGGTTAACAAATGTTCATAGACGCTTCGCGGATGATCTCATTCTTGAGCATCCTGATCGATTCATTAGGGGGCTCTGCTTCAATAAGAGCATCGTTCATACAGGTGGAGTGTTGCCGTAGTCGGGCTGTCGTTGGGTGCCAGTTTACCACACATTGAATCTGGTGGTTCAAACTAGCCGTTAAAATTACAGGACTTGAATTGACTCCAAAGGGCACCCGAGTCATTTTTCATGCGTCTTAGTCCTGTAGTGATTGGCCTGCTTGTGGGGATGTGCGCTTGCCCGTTCGTATTCGATGAAAGGTCGCCGAACGTGGCGTCGTAGATCGGCAAACCTGCATCTTGAAACGTAGACTAGCCGTCAAGGTGCCAACCTTGTCACGGTACTGTCCGGCGTCTAACGTCTTACTCTCTAGCAAGTCGTCTGGGGTCTCCACAAAAATCGCGTCGTCCACTTTCTCAATCTGTGGATGACATGTGCCGATTCGCTCACGCAGTACACTTACTGCAGATGTTGTCGCCTCTCGATTTCTCTTATGTGGCCTTCCGCTTCCGCTAGAAGGTCATCCAGTTGCGCCCGTAGTCTGAGGCGTCGTCGCAGTTGCCGTTCTGTTTCGTCACACGCAGCTGGGAACCCTCCCCGAGATCGCAGGCGCCGCGTCGTTTCCTCTACTTTCGTGGGTCCATGCGTCGATGTGCGTGGCGTCGGCTACAAGTCCCGGGTTCTCGGCACCATGCGTTGGACCTCTGGGTCACCCCCTGTGGCGCGATGCTCAGGAAGGCAAGCGACACGTCTCAAGAGGATTAGGCTTTTATGGAATCTACAAGAAGAAGCGGACGCGAGCCGGCGCCGCCACGAGACCATGCGACAGCTCGTGAGAAGAAGAATGAAATGATGTTGACTAGCTTCGTCTGCTGCATTGGTGATGAAGAAGTCACAACAAGAGAGATACCTGATAGTTGCAGAGTAGACGGAAGTGAATGTTTTGTGAAACATTTAGGAGACTTCGGTTGTGCAAACAGATGTTGAGCCGGTAGTGATTCCTTACATATCGCAAATACGCTATCAATCCACATTTTTATGAGGGTACTCCAACATACCTTTTGCTAAGCCTAAGAAACATTACATCTGAAATGATGACTTTTTTTGTTGTGTGCCTAATTTGCGTTCAAGTTGTTATTCTAAATATGAAAATATGTGATACTCTTTTTATTTTGTTGCAAGCAAGCCTTATATGGTGGTGGAAGCGGCCTCACGCAGGATGTGATAGATGCAACAACCTCGAATAATCATAGAGTTGTATTGTAAGCAACAAAACTGATGTGTTTAGGGAGTACCCATATCTGATGCACTGAGTTTGAAAGAACTTTAGCGAACGCATGTGGAGAATAAGTAACCTTCAGATAGCTTAAAAGATTAAAAGTATCAATGCACCTATGGTCAAAACAGGTACGCACGGTCATGCCTTCAATACACTTTTCTATTAAGAGTGGTCGTACTATGCAGTCGCCTGCAGTTTAGGAGGGGGTAACACACTGGTACACGCATTAAATTCTACCACAGCCAGAGAGTCGATGTATTTTAGTGGTATATTTTATTACAACGTATAATTGAGCTTTAAGGTATTTCGATGTTGATATGAGCTTATAGAGCTGGATGCCATCCGAAAGGATCGGAAACAAATAATTGCGAGAATCATAACCAGACTGCTTTTCAGTTGGGATTTAACATACTCCTGAGGTATTGGATTAACGAAACGTGGAATACACATTATCCTAACAAGCAGACATGGGGCTGTTAAGATGTCTTTTGCGACAGCTTTGACAAGCTTGCCGACGCCAATGAAATTGTTTTGGACACAACGCCTAATATTTTTGAAACAAAAATGCTACCATAATGATCTATAGTACCCACTGAGATAAAATTCACGTGATATGGAGTTCTCATATTCGTGAATATTCACATTCTTTTTTTCAGAATTTTTTTGGAAGCAACGAGATATAGCCATTTAACTCCATGATATAAAATGTAAATGAACTTCATAGCAGCAACCAACGGCACGATGACAATGCTGGGATGTGTGCTCAAATGCGCTACCATGTTTAAGCTATTTAGAGTAAATAAAAGAGAGTGCTTTATTATAGATTTTATTGTAAATAATGTACAAGATATTACTGGTGAGGGTGCCAAATTGTACCGTCATGATCGAAGATGGGTCTCACAAATGTTCTGTAAGCAGTTGTTTGATGCGATGAAGACACTTTTCTACTTGGAAAGCTGGACTGCCTCAACGCCTTGGCGCGCGTCTTTTCAGAACAGGCAGCTTATTTCAAGGTATGCGGGATTTTTAAAATTGAACATTTTATAATAATTTCAGCGTACACCTGGGAGCTGTTCAATCTGTGAAAATTGGAGAGGTCACCATTTGTGAAATGTACAGTATTGTACAGTACAGTACAATACAGTACAGTACAGTACAGTACAAATGTACAGTAAATGTACAGTAACCTGTATGGGTTCCCTTTTGTGCCTACGATTATGTTATAACGATTAGGTTGCTACCTCCAGCACACATCTTTCACTACATTGTGAAGAAACAATAAGCTAAACTTATCAGAATATAAAGTTGGGGTTGGGTGGCGGCCCAACGGGTGAAAGACGCTTTCTTATCGACAGACTGCTTTTGTTTTCGAGTAACCTTCTCCTCACGCAACATGTCGTAATTTAAAACAGCAAAAATGAAAAATATTGGGCCGGGTTAGGGATTTTATTTTAGGAAGAGATGCAAGTTGTTAGTTACACTAGAGTAGACAAGCGTATAGCTCTGGTTTTAGTGTTCGGGTAACGAGGTAATTATATGCTGTCCGCAACTTTCACGCGTGAGCTGTTCTCCCTGAAGCGGAAAGCCGCCACTCGGAAGTACGTATAATGCACAAACCACCATTCCAAAAAATCAGTGCTCTCTCAAAACTGTTACAAATCTTTCTCTGGATTACCTTCACTATAAAAGCAATCCGTTCCATCAAAAAGGAAAAGTTGGCCAACCAGGCCCGTCTTTCTAGTTGACTTGAAAGTGCCGTTTACGTTGTGGTATCCCCGGAAACAACACCCATCTTTTTTATTGCTCTGTGTCATGACGGAGCTACACCTTGTTGAGCCAAAATAGTTCTCGGCCATGCCCAATCCCAATAGATTTCCTTTATTTCGCTCAAATCTAGTATACGAGAGCCTCCTGAAGAACTTTTTTGCATGCACACGCTTGATTGTGCGTACACACGGTGAAAACAAAATGACATTTCTTTAATTTCCCAGGTGGATGTCATCGTACGAATTCCGATTCCCAATATGTACATATACGTATGACTTCCCCCTGACGCATAATGTATGTATTCTTGCACAACCGAAAACATTTCCTCACCTAAACTTTTTTTTCAGTCTTTTAAAACACCTCTGTCAGAGTCAACCATTGCATTCTACTGCAAACAAGGTGTGGGGAGTACTTGAGCTTGTGGTTTCGGCAGTTTTTGATGCTTTACCTAGAATGCAACATTTTGTCCAAGCAAACAACTCGTAGGCATGATGTCTGCCGCCGCTTATCGGTACATTTCAGGGAAGTAATAAGACCATCCTACTCTTTTACCTTGTGTGATGCGATTTAATTGAATTAAGCTGAAAACTAAATGTATGGCAGTGTGTTTTTTATCCGGTACATACGAGGGACCATGCAATATATACCTCGGTTAACGTATAACTCCATGACTGTTACGATGAATAAAATGAAAGTTATTAGATAAAGTGAATTGACCAAACAATCTTTGAATTTTCATAGAAGACTGAATCTGCAGCGGTTCAAGGCGTTATTCATTTCCCGTGTGGCGTAAATACTCTTCCGCCATCGTTATTTCACCAGTAGGGGTGTTCTCAGTCGAGTACATCCACCAATAAAATGAAATTACTCTGGATCCCTAGTAACTCCAGATTAGACGAGATCAATCCAGACCCAGAATTACAATATAAACACTACAGGTAAACCTAGATGTAACGAACCTCTATGTAAGGAATTCCTGGATTTAACAAAGTTTTTCAATTCTCCATCGCCAGTCTGATTGAAACCCACGTGTTTGTGACCTCTATGTAACGAAGACGCTACGGCGTTTAACCTGCATGTAACAAACTCTCTAAGCGGATCAACCATTGTTTTTGGCACTTTTACCAAAAATAGGCCGGAAAAAATGCAGTACATTACCTAATACTCACCACACTTTGAGAAACTAGCAGCTATGAAAGCGTCTAGGATTGCCAAAAACAAAACGTTTGCATAATTATATTGATCATAAGAACGGCTAGCACCATATCATGGCTGACGTAGCACCAACTTCAGGTTTCGTTTGTGTTCCGTGACACAAGGTGGCAAGAGTAACTACACTTCCATTTTTTTTTCGCCCATAGCATAAACTACCCTGTGAGTGCGCTGTCGGTTCGAGAGTCAGGCTTCGAAAAGCTATCCCTTCCTGTTGCGTGTAGTCGCGTGTCCTCACTGCTAGATGTGGTGTCGCTTTGCCGGTGATGAGTACTGCTGCCAGAAAACAAAAACAAGCCCGCATTTTCAGATGGCGTCGCAACCGGTACAATATCGCAGCTAGCACTCTCTCAACAATTTTGAGTTGGAAAAACAGCATCAAATTTGCGAAGAGACGGTCTTTCATCCTTATTTTGGTTCATGAGACGCGTCTGGAACAAAAAGTGTGCAAAGAAAAACGTGATACTAAAGTTTCGTTTTTCTGCGCGGGTGGGAGTGAATTCGCTTTATTTGAGCGCTGTGTTGTGCCTAAGCTCGTGCAAAAGTAGCAGGCGCAAATCACGCAGTTTTTTATAGTGAAGTAAGTCCTTAAAAGGTGGGTTCACTTTCTCTGATGCCCACCATCCTGATTTCGTTTGCGCTTTATTCACGCAAGTCTTAACTCGACACCTGCATGTAGCGAAAACATGGATGCGATGAAAAATTCCTAACGGCTGTCAACTTCGTTGTATCCAGGTATACCTGTATTCTTATTAAGCTATAAAACGCAATGTACGAGGTAAGAACCCATAAACAAGTGTAAAAGCAATGGTAAAATACCTAACACAAATTGAAAGGGCCAGAACAGGCGAGGCATATTCGTGGGATGCTAGAAGACCCTTGAAATCTGTTATCGCGGACTCGTGCAGCTGATTAACCATTGTCCTTCAGGCGTGAACAGCCAGTTTGGCAGGATATATCTCAACGTACCACTCCCATTTAGACGTCGCCAACTGTGATGCACTATCAAACATCCCGGAATTACACACTAAAAACTTTACTGGCTCTTGCCGCTGCGGTAAACGCAATGGCACGTAAATTGCACAATGACAACATTATTAAGTTCAAACGAGACTAACTTGTGCCTGCAGGCGGCACTCTGTATACGTTTTGAGACAGCATTCTAGATAAAAGGAAAATATGCAACAGGGAAAACAACTGATGGAAAGTCTGAAAGAGACAATGCCCCTTTTGCATATTTTCTCGACCAGTACACCCCGCTAATTCTATGACAGCAGATTCGCAATTCGTGTCTGCAGTGCTCGCATCAGCATGCGGTGATCGATGGGGAAATAGGCGATACAAGAGAAACTCTTGCCCGCAGACAGTTGTTTTCTTTTTAGTTTCGTGAACATTTCCCGCCACAATTCTTGTAGGAGCAATACAAGGTATTTGAACGCTGTAGGTATCTCATGGAAGAACGTTATAGTAGCCTATCTGTTTATTTACAATAATCCTGTTCACACAGGTAAAAGCACAAATTTGTTGTTAAAAGCAGAAATTTTAAAGTCTCCGTCCTTGTTATAGCTTTCTGTATCTTGATTTTCCGAATTTCCGATAGTTGCCCTGTTGCACTTTATCGATTAACCCTTACTGTCCACTCAACCGTCCTATGAACGGTGCTACTAAAATTGTCTAGCACCGCCACATCATCCACAATACCTGGGTTGCCGCGTAAAACAACGTCCATAAACTTTTTGTTTTACCATTGGGACTTCCCCCGTCCATTTATCATACTTGTGCTTGCAAGAGGAAGCGTTTATAACCGTCACGTTAACAACCCAACAACAGCAATCACAGTAAGCAGCAGTTGTGAAGAAGACCACGTAGAAAGAAAACTGGTAAACCAGATCATTAAATGAAACAAATGACTATTAAAGATTAGAACATGAACGTGTCGATAATGGTGGATCAAATTGAATTGGCGGAGATATCGGCATTGATTAACCGCAATAGTTACGAAGGAAATGCTGGCAGTGAATGAGAAAATACTGGAAAAAGGAGGAAGCGTAAATACAACACAGAAGAAGCAAGCCATTCACAAAAAAAAATTTACGCAGTCGAAGGCGAGCAGGGTAAATTTGCGCAAAGCATTGGAATTATAATAAAGTAGCAGAACAAATTTACGCGAACCTATGCGCCAATGACCTTACGCCAGGGGAATCTACTGAGTTTACAAGCTACGCTAGCGATGCCACACTAATAGCTAAAGAGGAATTTGTATAGGCTCTCAAGAGCATGATAACGAGAAAAGCTGCAGAAGACTACGGCATAACCGGTGATTTTATTTTAAAGTAGGGAGGAGGGAGGAGTACTGGTCAAGCTTGCTGCACTAGTTTGCAAATGGTTAAAGACTCTAAAAGGGCCTATACCCTTGAAGAACGCCAGAATTATTCTGATTCCCCGTAAGGCTATGTTTAGGCAACCGATGGAAAAGCCATATCGTGATCTTGGGGCGTCAACCAATGACGTCAACTTTAAAGTTATTACAACAGTTCCGGCGACAGCCAGAACCCGGTATAAGTGAGATACTAAACACTTAACACTTACAAACCCATCAGCCCACTCTCGGTTGTATACATTCTGTTTGCAGCAGCAACAACCCTAAATTTCGGACTACTGAGATAGCAGGCGATGTTTAGGAATTGATACTCTAAGCATGATTACATCCGTGTCACCAATCGAGTAATAAAAATCCCCAGAGTGTATTACCCCGTTGTATATGGCATTTCTAGACTATAAAAAAGTGCTTGAATCAGTAGGCACATTGCAATGCTTTTTCAAATATCAAATAATTGAGTAGAAGTACAGATAACTGTTAGACGGCATATGTAACGAGTGTAGGGACAAGATAATTCGTTACAGGCAAATTGAAAGCTTTTGATATCATACGGCGCACGAAAGGGAGATATCAACTCGCTGCAATGGTTCGCAGAATGTCTGTAGTTGTCATTCAGGAGCCTCACAATTAGCAGCAGTGACGAGCGTGCTCCAGATACATTACACACAGTCCTTCGTACCCCACTGGTTGCAACGCAGTCACCGCAACGCCGCCGCCACCACCCTTTTTCGTCGCGCCAATCTGCGCCGCCGCTCGTGTCCCCAAAATGCGCAAGTCGCCACCACCGGCTCCACGGTATTACTCTCTTTTTTAGATGCGGAGCATTTCTTGCTTAGGGGGATGTCCCGCGGCCGTGCCCCGTCCGCAGCGCTTCTAATGATGATTCTGGCAATGCCCCTAGGGATTGGCCAACCAAAGAATCCATCACGAGATAGCTTCATGTTCAACCAGCGTCGTCATGTTCCCGTAGGGGAACCGCTGAAGAAGGAGAAGACGAAGCTGCGAAGAGGAGGGCGTTTAGGTTGCTCTCAGCCGGTGCACCAACGTCAACAACCTTTACCTCACCAACGCTGACGGAGACTACCGATTCTACCACAGAGACAACACCGAGAAGAACATGATGGACGAGTTTCGGCGCCTCGAGAACTACCGCCTACTCACCGTAACACAACAGTACTTGCGTGCCTTCGCCACCGTTGTGAACCAGTATGCGGAATTTCTTCTGGCGCTACTAAACACCAGATCACTCAACATAACGGCAACACAATAGAACCACGCGGAACCCCATGATGCTTCGCATACTCATGAGGGTTGCCCACGGGAAGATGGTGTAATTTTTTTAGGGGGCCTGCCTATAGGGCCCATCTTCTGAAGCACGAGGAATATAAACGGAAAACAAGACACTACATTGGCAGCTGTTGATTCTCCCTCTGCACAAAATGCGTCTCTCAGCAGTGCTTCTCGTCGTCCAAAAACCGCGATCCACCATGAATGACTGCATGATTTGTACGTTCTCGCCGGAATCGGTCTTTCTGCCACTCATGTAGGGCGAATTTCTATGAGAATTCTCCCCAAAGAAACACTGCTTTTTCCGGCCTTCTCTTTCCCCCTCTTCCCCCTTCGCCGCACAAGTCATACGTACTGTCTTTGGCAAAATTTTCTAGGCCAAGCCGAAAGTGCGCTGGCCCGAAAAATTGAATGTACGAGCTTACGTCCCGACCGATGCTGAAATGTTTTATGCTTGAAACGTAGAGAAAACTCCTGCCTTTCTTAGTATGGTAAAATAGCTTCGTGACATTTAAGGTCAAACTTATTCTTGGAATTTTTTGTGGTCGAGAGGGCTTATTTTTGGCCTAGAAAAGTTTGACAAAGAGTGTTCGTCCTACGACATTTGAATACGTACTGCGGCATTGTCAACGGAGGGTAAATGCGTGATTGCCTACCGTCTTGACGCACTTGACTCGAAATTCTCTTCACGCACTCCAGCTTTGGCCGCCACCACACCAGCGCGATGTCTCTCCTCCTACCTCCGCTTTCTTAGACACACCACAGCAAATGGAGATCTTCTCAGGCCCCAAACTACAATTGCTCCTATCTCTGCGTCAATAGCTCATCCCCCCTCTTTTCTTTAAAGGGACATGAAGAGGAGACAGGTGCCTTCAGCGTGTTCTCATGCCATCTTCGTTGTACGTGACAAAACCTGATTGACTACGTGAAATCATCTTGATGAAGGCCGGTCCCATGGCGTATTTATAAGATCATCATCCAACAGAGATAAAAATATTCACTGCAAAAAAAAAGAAAACACACCCTAAAAGACGTAGTCGCAGAAAAACTGACTGGAATAGCTGCGGATGGAAGAATGACGGGAGTACACAAGTCCTTCCAAAATCATTGGGCAGCTCCTCCTACCACTCGTCCATTCCCGCATGGAAACAAGTGATACAGCAGGCGTTAGAGGAACGCCACTAGTATTTAGGAATGAAAAGAGATAATCAACAAGGAACAGCTGCACAAGAAGCCGCCACAGTAGCACGCAAGCTAGAATGATTAGCGTCATAATGGAAAGAGTGCACAGAAAGCAGGCACAGCAGCATTCTAGTTGCAATAAATCAAATTATCAGCTACAAAGGAAGGGCCGTTCAACGCGCAGTTAGTAACTCCGGAACTGTAGGCCTGGCTCAGCATTGAGAACTCATTAACATCTGCAACACATTAGTTAAACGAACGTACGAAACAGAGAATTATAAGGGAATTCTTCAGCTAACCAAAGTCGTAGTCGATCACTGTGATAAATTAACATTCCTCAGGGCAGATAAGCGTTGTGGTGCCCTTTCTGCGCTGCAGGCCACTTAACTAGGACATTTTAAGAAAAAGAAGACCGACGAAATGGGGAAACGTACCATAAATACCTGCATACATTCAAAGGCATGTATGCCATTGAGCAGTAATCTTGCTTCTCCTGTCTTCCTTCCGAGTTCCTTACAGGCAGATTTGGCTATGCGCATTACACAAGATACCTCAGTGTTTTTCTTGAGATGTAATTCTCTGTTCACATCTTAAGACTATTTATTGCCCCGCTGCCTTATCCTTCCATCATTAAAATTTATGAATTATTATCCGAAACGCTCCAAACAATCTGCAGTCTGAGCTGTTCAAAGCATTTATGCGCATTACAAGAGGAGCAGGATCGGGTCGGGTGGAATGGAGCAAACATCAAACATTCGAGCCTCCAGCAAAACTGCCAACAGGAGTGTTATGTATCTTTCATTACAGTTTAGGAGGTGTTTCGGAAAAGAGAAAAGGAACACAGCATTTTTTAGGTTCCCGTAGCCCATAGAAAATAAAGCATGAAATCAGTACCTGAATTAAGAAAACTCCGCACCCCAATCTGTCGAATATATATTATGTATAAATCAATAGAGAATTATGATCTGGAAAATACGTTGTCATTCTTCTGGGAACAGTTCCCTGCATGCGTGCTTCAAACAAGACATCCTGGCTTCCCTGTTGAAGATTCAATTAACCAACCATCAAGATTTATTGCTGGCAAGGTTGATTGCGTCTTATGGTCGCCTCGGAAAGCTTGATGTAAGAAAGAAACTGTAATGGAAGCTGCTGGAAGGGGACGCTGGAAGGTGCTGGCAGGCTTGCGCCGCAATGGCGGCAGATGTTGGCGTGACGGCAAGCTTCACTGCTGGATTGAAGATGGAAAGCAATTTTCTGAATGAATGACGGCAGAAAGCCAGAATTCACACGAGACTGAAGCGCTTGTAATAACAGAAACATAGCGGTGACACTGACCGTATTGAGAAAATTACAAAAGCTACCTTTTTGAAAAGGTGTTGCCGAAACTTTGGCAGGCACGCTGCGCAATGACGGCAGATGTTGGCGTGACGGCAAGCTTGACTGCTGTATTGAATATGGAAAGGCGTTTTCGAACGAATGCTGGCAGCAAGCTCAAATTCCTTCGATGGCGAAGGGCTGATATAATAACAGAAACATAGCGGTGGCATTGGGCATTTCGAGAAAAAAAACAATAACTGCTTTGTGTTAAGGTACTGCTGAAAACTTGGCATATTACAGAGAAGCTACTTTGATTAGCGCTTCTTGTTTTTAAGCCAGAACTTGGATGGCTGGTATTGAACTGTACGCCCTTTATTCGCGTTTTCGGTGTGAGGGGGGCAGTGCTGACCCTTAAATTGAATACTTGGGCAGCTTTTTTTCGCTGCGACAGGGTTAAATCGTGTTCATGTTCTCTGTGGTTTCACATAACGCGGGGTGAGCCCGCGGACAGAAGCGTCCGTGGCATGGCTTAAATTGTACGCGGCAAAGTTCGGGTCTAGCGCTTCGCCGATCCTCCTTATATGTAATCAGCTGCCTTGAGACAGATCCAACCGCAATATTATTACACAACATAATTTTCATTCCGGGTGCGCATGCCATTTCACTCATAGCTACGTTGGCTTTCGTCGGGAGGAACGAGGATGTGTGATATCTTTTTAGGTTGAGATAGCTGGGTACACGGCTCAAGGTGAGCCTCGTTTTTGAGACCGGTGCGTGCCAAAGAACCGGTATGACTGCCGGAATGGGTTATATACGAGAAGAAGCAAACATAACTGACAATACTTGTTTATTCTTTGACGATTCAGTTTGAGAAGCCAAATAAATGCCGCTTGTTCGGGCACCGGTTCCGTTCGTGGCGGTGGTGCAGTGGTAACACATCCGCTTTTCTGTTGCAAAGGTGGGTGGTCCGATCCTCACTGGGTCAATATTTTTGTGCCGACAGCACGATTTGATTTTTCTTTAAACGGAAAATGTGCCTGTTCTTGGTAGTTTTTAACTAAAATTGATTTTCCTAAGTGATATCGGAGGTTTGTTCCACAACTTGCTCATAGACAGGATAGCCCAACAAACTCAACTTTTTGCTGGGTATGGCAACCTGATCTTTCTATTTACGTTGCTTTATGCGTCTATGTTCAAGCCAAAATTTGTTTTGACTCATTTTGTTCACTTCGCGACTTGTTGTATGAAATACGTTACAAAAAAACAAAGGCACAGCCGAAACCGAAATCCCGGCACCAGTACTCCACTGCTCCATCTAGCACCATCGCCACGACATCACACAATCGCCTTGGCCTTCTCTTTCTCCTGGCCGCCGAGTCGGTGGAGTTGTACACGCTTGTTGAGTGGCTTTGTTGGGGTTGTTTCGAAAAAGTTGGATTATTGTTTCGACGAAGATATGCCGCCTGTCATTTAGGGTAAGTGACAAATCAACTTTTCGCACTTGTGTATTTAACAGGGCAGGGCTGTTCCGTTCCGTGTTAGACGTTTGCGTCGCCGGTGAACCCTAATGTTTTTTGACAGCGACTAATTTTGAGGGTTACGTAGACCTGCCTTTCGACCGCGGATATTGCGTGCGGGAGTAGAAACAGTAGGGCTGTTCGATTTACAGTACCGGACTCACCCCAGATTCCCTGAAAGCAGTCAGGCATTCGATTTTCTCGTGTATCCTTATGGCATCGGGGAATCCTCGGACTCTCGCGGAATATTCGCGGTGAATTCCATTCTGTAAATCAAAGAGCCCTAGCGTTTGTGCCATTTGTAGGCTTTTTGTTCAGCGAAGTAGGATCATGCTGCTACGTTGGATAAACGGTTTGTTGCTCGCAACCGGTCCCCAATATGCGCGGTCGACCGCTCCAGGTTTAGTGCGCGACAGTTATGTTTTCTTTTTTTGTAGGTAGTTCGTTTTAAGGAATTGCGATATTCTACTTCCTTGCATCATTTTTCATACCTGAACTAGAGGGTCCGCTTTAGGTAACTTTTAGCCGAGGCACATGCCAGTCTACAGTACACTGCCGGGATTGTCATTTTTCAAAGCGATCACTCATTAAAGTGCACTAGTACAAACAATTCTCCCTGCGTTTATATTGAGGGTACGATGGCTGAAATTGGCGTCACACTCGCAAGCCCCGCACGTGAAGTGATTGTTTGAGTGTTCCAGTCGTTCAATAATCGCATAAATGTTTGTGCATGTGTATCAGTAGCACCAAAACCAAACATTCAACCCGAATTTGCTACCATTTCGAAACTACGCGTGTATCATGCGTCTGGTGCAGAGGCATAAACAATGCTTGCCGCGCATGGGGAGAGTTTAAGCACTGCAACATTCACTACCGTCCCCCAACAATCCGCGGCCATGCGTGTAGCTTAGTTATGATTGCATTGGGCTCTTATTCTGTGGATGAGTGAACCCCGCCCAAGAGCAAATGCTTAAAAAAAGTGGGTCTCCTCTTGACTGGTTAAGGCCGAAGGTCTCTTTCTAGTGGCTTGTGTACATCACTGCACTGCAAACGAATACACTCTTTGTCAAAACACAAGGCTTGATGTAAAATAAATATACCTCTAGAAAATATACCGCTAGAGAATAGATGGGAGAACAGCCTTTTCTAGATGTTTAGTCACACTGGAAGTTTTTTTTTTAATTTTTCCGAAGAGGATAGCCTCTTTCTCATCGCAATATTTTTAAGCACTGGGTATTGTCATTATTGTCATGCATTATTGGCAATATTGCATTGATGGCATGTTTCAATTTTTGCGGCCTATACAATGTGTCATTTTTGAAGATTGTTTGAATGGGTTTGATGTGAATTTGAGCACAACCGTAAATCTGGTGCCCCATGCTTCCCTAAAACATCACGGCCATCATTGAGGCATAATTAGATGAATGTTTTGTAGGGGAAAAAATGTAAATGATATGTTCGAGAATATTGCATACGGTACATGTTAATAAAATTGGGCGATAGTTTTTAACCGACTTCTTTTTTCCGGTCTTGTAGACTGGTTTAACTCTAGCGGTTCCCCAGTCTCTTGGTATTTCTCCTACTTGCAAGGACTTGTATAAAATACCATGAGAATATTTTGACCCCCACTCAGCATAACTTTTAAAGAAGCTATTCGGAATGTCATCGGGCCCTGATGATTTTTTGACATCAAGCCTTAGGAGATGAAATATACCACCTTCTGTAACAATGACATTAGTCATTGGTGGTAGGGATGTATGAAACACAGGTGATATACAAATATCTTGTGTGACACTGATTTGAAATGGTTGTTAAAGGCATGGGCAATTTTTCCACTAGCGTGAGTAAGGCAGCCATCAACTTCAAATGAATCACATTCAGTGGAGTGTGGAGAAATTGAACGCCAAAATTTCTCGATAGACGTAGTTGTAAAGCTTGGTAATGATTCACCGTAATAGCGGTTTTTGTCAGCAGCTACTTGGTCTTTCATTTGTAAAAAATGTTCAATATTTCTTGCCTAATGAATAATGTTCTTTATTTGTTAATATTTTCTTTAAGCGCTTTAATCGCCTTTTCGACTGCAATGTCTCACTCGAAATCCATGGGTTCTTACCTTTACATTTTTGTAATCTTGGTTACAAAACAATTGATACATTCATTCACAATGTGTTCAAATCTGTCTCAAAGGTGGTGTACATCAAAAGTGTTATCGCGTAAATCATCAAAAAAAAGGAAATCAGGTCACTAATAGACACATCATCAGCAAGAGAAAAGTTCGCAAATGACAAAATTGTACTATTATTGTTTATATATGTATCAGCAAGGGTAAGCGACACGGCCTTGTGGTCTAGAATTCCCGGAACTACTTGTTGGAAGGAATGCCTGCCCGGCACCACGCGCATGACGTCAAGGTCATGGGCGCGAGGCGCGGGGCGGGAGAGCTTTATTCTCTTTGCAGTGCATACACGTGCGAGTGTCAGGAGAGTGTCCCACATCCTCCCCTCTCTAAAAAGGATCAGGTTCCAACCGCGATGGCGGAATTATGCACCGGCCACTCTTGCTGTGAGTATAGGTCACTGCTTGTGCACAATTGGGTTTCCCGCGGGACTGTCTCTTGTTGGCTGCAAACTCGTTGGCACTGCTGAGGCATTGCGACCAGGTGAGTTCTGTTGCGGCGAACAGATCCATAATCCGTGTCGACCCAGTAGGACCTCGGCTCCTCCGCATGCTCTTTGACTGTGCAAATTTTTTTAAGGTGCCACGATCCATACGTCAGGATCGGGGTCCAAGTCGGAAGGTCTCGTGCCCCATGCCGGATGTCGAAGTGGCGCTGTTGCTTTTTCCTTGCTTTCAGCCTCGTATGCCCTCGCCTGTCTCTGTCCGGGAGGCAGGGGACTAAGGCTGTCCGCAGAAGCCGGCAAAGTAGTGCGGAGTCTCCTACCCATTAGGAGCTCAGCGGGAGAGTAACCGTTCTTGAGTGGGCTCGTCCGGTACGCCAAAAGCGTTTTGTAGGGATCGCCCGTCTTCTCGAGGGAGCTCTTGATCACTTTTACGGCAGCTTCCGCGAGCCCGTTGCTTTGAGGGTACCGGGGACTCGATGTCACGTGTTTAAAACCGTATTCTTTGGCGAAGGCTGCAAACGGTGAGTCAGGTCCCCTTGAAAATTGTGGACCGTTGTCACTGATGACCACTTCGGGAATTCCATGCCTGCCTGCGAAAATTGACTTGCAGTGAGTTACCACTGCCCTCGCATTCAGGCTCGTGAGTTTGGCCAACTCGGGATACCTTGAGTAGTAGTCGGTGACGATTAGCCACCATGCTCCTCCAATGAAGAAGAGGTCGACGCCGACTCACTGCCAAGGCCTGTCAGGAAATTCTGTCGGCTGCAGCGGCATCTTCCGGTTAGTCCTGTGCTGGAGGCAGGTCCGGCAAGACTTGACAAGATTCTCGATGTCGGTGTCAATCGTAGGCCACCAGACAGCATTTCTTGCTCTCAGCACGGCACTTGTCGATGCCGAAATGGCCTTCGTGGCAGTACGCGGAGAGCTGACTCCTGTAGCTTTGGGGGCACGACTATCCGAAAAGCCATCTCAGGATGTCCGTCGACTTCGGTGATGCTGTCCTTATGCGGGGCCAGAATGCCTTAAGTTTTTGTTTAGAGTCGCGGGTGGCTCGGCCAACCCTTCTGCGTGAATCACGGAGCCTGGCGGCAAAGTTCGCGTTGTTGCTTCCCGTTTCAATTCGTCTAAGGAAGGTGGTGAAAACTGGGGAGCGTAGATAACAGCTGACCCACGTGTCCTTCAATCTCTCTCTCGAGCTCATTCTTCTGCGCCGTGGCTTACGGGAGACCTCGATAGGGCATCAGCTGCGGTCAGATATCTTTGCCGGGCGACGTAAACGACCTCGTATGCTTAACGCTTAGCGCATCCGCATGCCTCTGTAGACGAGGCGTTAAGTCGTCGATGGGTTTTGAGCCAAAAAGCGCAACTAGGGGCTTGTGGTCGGTCTCAAGGCAAAACTTCATCCCAGAAGACGTAGTCATGGAACTTCTCGCATGCCCAGACGAGAGAGAGACCTTCCTTTTCAATCTGAGGGTACCGACGTTCTGTTTCCGTAAGTACACGAGAGGCATAGGCGATAACAGCGAAGTGGCCGTTCTCTTGCTTTTGGCGCAATACGGCGCCGAGACCGTAGGACGACGCATCCGCTGTGATCTTCGTCGGCCTGTCGTTGCTGTACACGACTAGAACTGGGCTTGGATGAGAGCAGTTTCTTCCATTTGCCGAATGCATCCTCTTGTGCGGCTTCCCAGACGAACTCCTGCTTTGAAGACAGCATGCTGGACAAGGGCTGGAGAAGTTCGGCCATGTTCGGTACGAAACGACCGAGGTAAGTCGCCATGCCCAGTAGCCGTCGAAGTTCAGTCTTGGAAGTTGGCCTAGGCAGTTCTGTGATGGCTTTGAGTTTTCTCTCATCAGGTCGAAGCATGGTTGTTCTCGATGACGTGCCCTAAGTACGAGATTTTCGTGACGCCAAACTGACATTTTTCTTGTTTAGCGTGACACCAGTCGCGTCGAATCCGCTCGAGAGTACTTCGGAGTCAGCTCATCGTGTTCCTGCTTGGTCGAACCCAGTGAGAATGTCGTCCATGTGACAGGCGACCCATCGAGGCCTTGCAGAATGTCACTCAATGCGTCGTTGGAAGTGTTCAGGAGCAGAGCAGATGCCGAAATGGGTAGACGATTGAAGCAAAACGACCAAAGGGCGTTATAAATGTCGTGATCAATTTGCTTCTCTCAGTCAGCGGGATCTGCCAAACAAACACCGAGGTTGCGTCGATTTTCGAGAACCATGCGGCTCCTCGAAGCTGCCAAGGGTGTGGTCAACAGCTAGGGATGGGATGCCACTCGCGGAGTACAGACTTGTTTAGTTCCGTGTAGTCCTACACAAATGCGGAGTGCCCCCGAAGGCTTGAGTACGACGACCATTGGCGGCGCACCATGCTGTGGGTTGCGTGACAGGAGTATTACGCCAACTTCCTTCATTCGTTGTAGCTCTGCCCTGGTTTTTTTCGTAGAGGGGAAGTGGTACCCGTCGTGGAGGATCGTCAGGGCAAACGGAGTTGCGTCAGGTTGGAGCACGATGTCATACTCCTGTTGCAGCTTTCCGAGCCTTGGAAGACGTCGGAAATCGCCTTTCGACGTTTAAATCCAAAACAATGTTCACAGACGGGAACAAGCAAGGTTGGTGATGGCTGGTTTGCCAAGTAGGGGCTGTGCGCAGACGAGGTAAGATGGAGAACGTTTTTCTACCGCTTTCTCGGCCGTTGAGCTTGAAACGGAAGCCTTTGCACAGTCCCGAGATGCGCAGAGTCTTTTCCATCTGGACCCTGAAGCCTCCGTCGGGGGAAGTCAGAGCGACGTGCTTGAAGAGCTGTCGGAATTGTCGCTCCGGGATAACAGTCTCATCCGCTCCCGTGTCGATTTTGAATACCAGGGTCTGGGACTCGACGAGGGGAGAGACTTCCCACTTGGATGAAGCCGTCGTCGCCATGAGGCCCAGGAAACCTGGCTCCTGCTCGATGTTCCGAAGAGCATTTGTTGAGCGGCAGACGGTTTGGAAATGGCCCTTTTTCCCGCACTTCTGGCAGACGCAGTCTTTGGCAGGACAGATGGCCCTCACGTGACGCTCTTTGCCACACCAGCCGCATGATTTCTTGAAACGCCTCGGGTGGTGTGTGGTTGGGGGTGGCGTTGCAACTGGGTCTTTAACGGGTCTACTACGCCGTACTTTCAGAGCGTCGAGGTTGACAGCTTCCTTTGGCGTGCCCGATAAGAGTTCTGCCTGCTGCTGTTGGACTGCTTCATTCTGACGAGCGATGGTTAGCGCCTTCATTAGGTCTAAGCTGGGGTCAAGCTGCAGAGTTTGCGACAGTTTATGGTTCTTGAGGCCCACGACTAGTCTGTCTCGAATTAACTCTTCGCGGAGCTCCCCGTAGTTACAAGAATCTGCTAGTGCGTGTAGGGCTGTTGCGAAATCTTCGACTGACTCACCATCCAGCTGGACTCGGGTGTTGAATTTCGCCCGCTCGTAGATGATGTTTCGCCGAGGTATGAAGTAGTCCTCGAAGCCCTTAAGCACTGCGTCGAAGTTCTTCTGCTCGTCAGTGGTCAGCTTGAAGGTATTAAAGATGTCTTCTGCCTGGGGTCCCATGAGGTAGACCAGTGCATCCACCTGGCATTCTTTGGGTCGATCGCTGAGCCCTGAAGCAGCCCGGTAGCGGAGGAAACGTCTCTTCCATTGGGGCCAGTCTGACGGTGAGAAGGTGAACGGGTCAGGTGCCGTGATCTGGAACGAGGCCGCGCTGCCGTTCTTGTTGGCCATCGAGGGTGAGTCGCTCGCGAAGGTCGCACGCAGGTCTGTAGTCGAGGGAAGGCCCGTAGACGAGGCAGAAGCGGCTTCAGAACGAGGGTTGGTTGGGTGTGCTGACGTGTCGTTCACGCGGAGAGCAGCGGTGAGCACATCCCACTTCTGACACCATGTTGGAAGGAATGCCTGCCCGGCACCACGCGCATGACGTCAAGGTCATGGCGCGAGGCGCGGGGCGTGAGAGCTTTATTCTCTTCACTATGCTACACGTGCGGGTGTAGCAGATTGTCCCACACTACTTCGCAGTAACTTTTGGCACTAATTTATTCACTTACTAGAAAGAGATCTAGTACTGATTTGCAATTTTCTTGAATTTTTTGTGAAGTCTGTTACAATTTGAAATAGGTCAAAACTAAACGCAATGTTTAGCATTGCGTCTCCCAAGTGATCATTCTGATTATTGAGCGAGAAATTCGGCCAGTCTGTATTCGGCAAGTTAAAATCTCGAGCCAGAATAACCTTGTCACCAGGTTTGATATTCGAATTTAAATACTCTTTTAACGATTCCAACTGGTCAATAGTCGAGTTAGGGGGTCTATGCATGACTGCTATTACATATTTAACCTTATCGTGGTATCGTTTGGAGAATATGAACTCAACGTCAGTCAAGTCCGACATTCTCACTACATGCAAACGTTTTTTATAAAGAATGCGTACACCTCCTCCGTTACTGGCTCGGTCTTTTCGCATTACAGTATATCCGGCAGGAACGAAATCGCTGTCGTATATTGATTCATGTAGCCAAGTTTCGTGAGAACTGCGCTGTCGGCATCGTATACTAGTAATATACTTTCGATTTCGGCAGCTTTATTGATTACACTCCTGCAGTTGATGTTTATTATTAATAACGACTGATTTTTAGTGCTATTTTGTCATGCAGTTTTCTTATTCAGCCTTAACCGTGTCGCCTTTTCATCGTTACAACCCAATAGTACACCGTCTACGCCTAAATTGTCGAAGAGTAATTTGACCTTCGCGCCTTTTCCTTTTTTTTAGCTGCACTCCTCCATATCTGTTTGCGGATTTCACGAGTTCTCTTGGGAAAGTCATCAAACAGTGAAAAATTGGTGTCCTTTAGTTGAGCAGAAGCACCCGCCGCGGTGGCTCAGTGGCTAAGGCGTTGCGCTGCTGAGCATGAGGTCGCGGGTTCGATTCCCGGCCGCGGCGGCCGCTTTTCTGATGGAGGCGAAAAGCAAAAACGCCCGTGTGTACGAGATTTCGGCGCACGTTAAAGATCCCCAGGTGGTCAAAATTAATCCGGAGCCCTCCACTACGGCGCGCCTCATCGCCTGCGTTGCGTCGGCGCGTTAAACCCTACAATCAATCAGTTGAGCAGAAGCTTTTAGTACCGCGATTTTTTCACGGTAGTCAACGAACTTTAGGATAACGGGTAGAGGTTTCTCAGTCATTTTTCTTCCAAGCCTGTGACACACCTCAATACCGTTCACGATTACACCCAGTATTTCATGAAAAATGTAATTTTTGACTGCCGCCTCCAGTTCCTCGTACGTCGTTTTGTTAGGCTCCTCTAAACCATAAATGAGTAGGTTGTTCCGACATCCCTATTTTCCAAATCATCAACCGTAAGCATCAGCTCTGAAATCTGTTCATCAAACCTAGACACTGAGGTTCCCGGAACTTCCACTTGATTAGTTACAGCATTTAGGTCAGTCAACTGTTTTTCAATTCTATCCAGGCGGTCCGTTAAAAGTTGAGAGCTCACCTTCGATTTTATTCTGCGCTGTGAGTACTGCTTCAATTGTGGCAGTCATTTTACTCTGTCCCTCTACCAGTTCTAACAAAATATCTCTATCTGTTTTTGAAGGTCCTGGATTAGCCTCTATGTCGCCACAAGACAATAAGTTATCAGGGAGACCAATAACGCAACGAAAAATGCACTTAACACAAAGTGGGCATGATAGCAGAATATAAAAAGTAGCCCCATCTTCCCGAAGGCACCGCTGAGAAGATGCGGAGCATCTCGGGGTTCCGTTGTGTTTCCGTTGTGTTGCATGTGGGGTGGTGCTGACGCTTGCTTGCGCCAACCTACTAGCTGACGGGACTGTTGTTTCCATCACACTTCATCGACAGAACGGAGTGAAGTGGAGTCAACCGCAGCAAGCGCTGAACTGAACGAGCGCAGCGCGCTACCCGATTTACATTCATGGTTGAGGGAGAGGAGACGAGAGGATGAGAGATGCGCAAGCGCCGAGCATGCGCCGCGAAAGCAGAAGCCAGAACGCGGGAGAAGCGAAAGCGAAGTGCGCGCCGCTGGTACGAGAGAAGAAGTGGCGGGAGTATCGCGCAGCTGTGGGAGAGAGGGATGGAGGAGAGTTGCGCATGCGCAGTGTGAGTGCGAACGCCGACGCGGGACATGCCCAGACTATAACATGCTCGGCATCTAAAAACGGTCATCACTCCGGTAACATTTCGTATACCGATAATAAATAACCTGTAGCCCGAAGCAAAAGGAATTGCAGAGCATGGTGCCGGCTTCGCTGCTGCCATGCCCACTGGCGATGCCCGGTGTTTGTCTGTCCTTTAAAGTGCCTCGGTCTGTCGCGTGACGGCATGTCCCCGGCGTAGTCATCCATGTCGGTGCAAGCGCAGCTCTGCAGTGTAGCGATGAATCAGCGATGATGCAGCGTGTAAAGCCCTCGGTATCTGCATACAAGGTCCCGTCAGGCACGCCGATGCCGTTCGCCTATGCCACTCTAGGATGGATCACGGGTAACACCAGCCGCGCCGTAAAAAGGAACTGCAGCACGAAGCGAAAGGGGATGAGGAGCATGGTGCCGGTTTCCCTGCTGCCATGCCCACTTCAACAGTGAAATCTTCAACAGTGAAATCACAGTAAGACTTGGCCAATCCACCAAAGTGGGCACGCGCCATTCTTGTTCCGGATCAAACCAACCAACCAACTCTAGACGCACCACATCCCAATTCACCCAGCACACTTTCCTTGCAGACAATCCCATGTTTGCATGCAGTCGTCTTTTAGAGTATTTATTGAGCATCAGATTTTTACAAACAATTTTAATTCGACCACAATTCTTTCCCTGATCTCCATTGATGAGGACTCTGTAATCACTGAAAGCTGAACTGTATTTCCATTTGCCACTTCTTGTTCTTACCCCCTGCACCATTTTTTTAACCATTTTACCCAAAGAAGTATAACCCAAAGAAATATACAAAATCCTGTTATCTGGCGCTCTTTGGCCAAACTCAACTTGCGCCAATAAACAGCACACACAGTAACAGGGTTACTAATTATTTTAATCTTTCCTAATCCTTTAGGGCTTGCCATTTAGGCCTTCTCTTCTGAAAAGTACTGTTTCTTGGAGCACATGCAAAGTCTTTTGGTTGTTTTGATATCGTCAGTGGAGCTCAGGTCAAAACATTATAAAGTCACCGAGAGTATCGTGAGACTTCCATTATATGACATCTCAGATTTCTTTTAACTGAACCAGCTTTCACCCAGATTCACTGGCACAAACCGGAATCATTATGCTAGGAAAAGTAGGAACTGTGAGCTTGCGGCGTGATAAAAATGTACCTAAATATTTGTGGGGTGTCCATTAAATTTTAGTTGACAGTTTGTGCTCCTGTGGTCCTTCCTGTACGGACTGTCGTTTCTCGCAAAACTGTGTTTGTTCATCATAGATGCGCAAACGCGCCCAACGATAAGTTCTTCTCAACTAAACAAAGTTCTGCTTGCTACAATCAAGGCCTCGTTTGGTAATGTTCACCCTCGTAATAATTTGTGCGGGCGCTACTAATGAACATGATCGAATTACAGTGGTTACAAGCAATGTAAATATTTTCAAAACGCAGCCAATAAGCATCACAGTGTCGGAGTAATTAAAGGGACCCTGAAACACTTTCGCTAAACAGTTTCAATCTTTCCTTCGCATCTGGAATCATTGCCAAAACTATAGCTATCGATACCACGAAGCCGCACTCGTGATTTGCTCCTCGCACCAGGTACAAGTTCCCTTTCTGTTTTGTTTTTAGTGGCTTAATTTTTAAAGTTGGTGTCGAAAAGCGTTCATTGCTGAAAATGACGAAAAACCGGCCAACAGCCGCTACATGTATTTAAAGATGTACTTGGAGTCGTCGAAGAACGTCAATACCGGACAATATAGAAACATCTTTTGCGCGCGCTTCCAAATAAATTGATGGGCATTTAGCAGTGGTATTTGGCTGAGGTACCTTGCGCCCATATTCTAAATACTGGTGCATTAGGTGACTACGTTCTACGAGCAATTTAAAGTTCAAACATGTTGAAAAACATGTTGCAGGGTCCCTTTATTCTCATTTTTTCTTGATTTTTTACAAAGTGTGACACCTGGATCGTGCGTGCTTGCCATTATAGTGCTGACTTTTCCTTCATTCTCTGACTCTGCAAGTGCAAGTTCAGATCACTAATGAAAAATCACTAACAAAACAAGTAAGAACTTGAACTTGAAATCAAACTTGAGAAGTTAAATTAGAAGAGCCATAAAAAGGTTGCCTGCCTCATCATTTTTCGTAAACGTAAGAAATGCACCAATTTATTGCGTGTGGCACACCATCTGTTTTTCAGGGTACGCGTTCTTCTTATAGAATTATGATAGTTCTGGTGAAATTTAAAATTGGTATTTTTGGGGATCACGAATGCAATAATGAAAGAAGGCAGCTGTGACGGGATGCGAGAAGAGAGAAATTTGGCAATGTTTTGGTGGGGTCCTTGTACGACAGACAATTTCTCCATTTTAACGCCTTCTATATAGAAATTCGGATAAGATCTTTGTAAAGGTGCTACGAAAGATCAGTTTCATTGGGTCACAGTAAGAAAAACCAACATTTGCATCTGATTACTCCGGTAGAAGATTCACTAACTTTTTTGTATCTGGTGTGTTGTTTATCTAGGATGTGTCTTTCTTTTTCGTTAGTATAACAATCTTGTTAAAAAAACCACTGTACCCGTACAAGCCACAAATGTGCTGATCACCTGGTTCTTCCAGATTGCAGCATGACATTTAGGCTTCCTGGTGCGGTCCACTGCCTCAAGATTTGGAATTGTGAACAAGAAACGACCGATCGCTGAAAAGCGTTAGTGACTTCCGCGTGGTCAAATAATTTAAGTTTGTTTACAAACAACACGTTTGCGGCGGCCGGAAAAAACCCTAGACAGAATTCTTCACGTTTTAAATGCACGCAGTTCGCGCAAGATATCCTAGAAAAGCTGTAATTGTACCATAGCTGCAGAGCATTAACCTAACCACACGAAGCTAGAAATTACACTGGTTGATTGATTGTAGGGTTTAACGCGCTGCCGCAATGCAGGCGGTGAGGCCTCACCGTAGTGTAGGGTTCCGTATTAAGTTTAACCACCTGGGGTGTTTAACGTGCGCCGAAATTTTGTGCACATGGTCGTTTGTGCTTTTTGCCTCCATGAGAAAAGCGGACGCCATGGCTGGAAATCGAACCCGCGTCTTCGACCCAACGCGGCTGGTAGAAATCACAATCCTCCCTCCTCCTAGACCCTCTTTCTGTCGCGAAATATATGTATATATATTTGTATACAAATAAGCAGTAGAAGAAGCTTCTCGAGGAGCCAGAATAAATAGTTGAGAAAATAGTTTACTCAACATTAAAAACTAAAACAGTGGTTTACTGACGTTTCGGCTGGAGCAGCAGTCTTTATCTCCTCCAGTCGAAACATCAGTAAAACACTGTTTTTGTTTTCAATCCTGAGTATATATACGTATGCATGCGGTGCTCAGAGGGCACGGCAACCACCTTGCCAACGAAATGCCTAAACTGCCGCCGTTCCTCTTCCGGGTTGTGCCGTGGATTTGGACATTGATCGCGACAAGCGGATCTGATGGGACGCCTTTCCTGCTGCCTTATCTCAACCTGGTCTTGGATGATGCGCCGTGGATCAAATGAGCATCGGCAGCAGTGACGTCACCGGTAGCGCAGCTACTTAAAGAGCAGCACATCATGCAACTCCTCAGAGGGCACGGCAACGGCCATGCGAACTAAATGCCTAAACTGCGGCCGTTCGTCTTCCAGGTTGGTCTCCAAACTACTGTTGTCACTTACCGTAGTGACAAGAGATTTTTGATTGTCCTTCCATGCCCTCATAGATGTTCCTTGATTCTTGTTGATTGCTGGTCTGTGTTGCTGCGGCTGTTGATGGCGGAGGATGTTGAGGAAAACCTCGGCCCTACTGCGACAAAGCAGCTACAGACTATTCTGGAAAATCAGGCAGCATTTGACCGTCGGTTGACTGGCATTCATGATCAATTAGCCCAGATACAGACCAATACCGATGGATTGGCTGGCTTAGTTGCTTCAGTCCAAGAACTGAACGCAAAAATTGAAGTTCTGGAACATAGTGTAAAAGCACAGGCAGAAAAGCTAACTGAATTTGAAAACAGAAGTAGACGCAATAACCTCTTGGTTTTTGGCTTAGAGGAAGGTATCCCGGAATCGGAGTCAGACTTAAAAGTTTTTGTTGTCAACAATATATAGTTGGCAAAAAACTGAACGTGCAAGTTCAAACAATCGAAAGAATTCATTGATTAGGCAAGCAACGGCCGTGGTATATTAGACCAGTCATAATGAGGTTCCACGATTGCAAACAAAAAGAGAATATACTCCAAACTGCAGCAAACTAAAGGGAACTTCTATCAGGGTGAGCAGGGATTATTCGAAGGAGACGGTCGAGGTGCGTAAAAAGTTGTGGGCCAGGGCAGCTGCGGACAGGGCCAGCGGAAAGAAGGTATCGCAAGTTCATGACAAATTGAAGATAGGCGACAGCTTATATACTTGGGACCACAACCTAGATGAACGCCAACCATGTCGTAAAGAGCAGTATGCCGAAGGACCGTCAGCAGCAATGCACAACTCTCCGAGCGCTAGCGGCGCCCCAGTGGAAGGCGCAGTGGCTGCACCATCACATGCATATCTAGTGATTCTCCTGCCCAATGCTCGCAGTCTTGTTAATAGGGTAACCGAACTCTAAGATTTATTGTTGTCGCGATCTCAACATGTGGTGATCCTAACAGAGACATTGCTAAACAACGATATTTCGAATGATGGGGTTTTTCCTCCTGTGTACGGAATGTTTCGCTGGGACAGAAATTCCCGTGGTGGGGGCGCTGCAATTGTCGTCAAAAAATGTATCTCGGCAGTTTCAATTAAATGCAATTTATCAGGATCTGTATGGTGTAAAGTTACGTACGCGAACACCAATTACCTTATCGGAGCTGTGTATACGGACCACCTGCCACTTCGCCCGAGTTCCTGGAAGACCTTCAGACTTTTTTGAGCTCAAATGTAAATGAGACAACAAAATTAGTGCTGGCCGGGGACTTTAACCTACCAAACATAGACTCGATTTCTTTATCGCCCGGTAACAAGGATGCTGCTAGTAGCGAAAAGTTATTTGAAATAATGATCAACCAAAACCTAACCCAAATTGTTCAACAGGACACTAGAGTAACACCGGGTTCTCAGTCACTGCTGGACCTGGTATTCCCTTTCGGGCACTACGGAGGACTTCAGTGTCACGGTCGAAATAGGCATGTCTGACAACGAATTGATTTCGGTTGAGATTCAATGTGGTACAAAACCTTGGAAACGACCCTTCTTTCTGGTGCCTGTTACTGACTACGGCCGGGCAGATGACACGTCAATTTTAGACTTTTTGGAAACAGCTCTTGATGATTTCAAGCAACCCTCTGAAAGCGAGCTAGCTGATTGTTTGTGGCCGAAACTTAAAATCAATAATAAACAGCTGTATTTACAGGTTTGTTCCCATTCGATTAAAAAAAACAAAAAAAATTCCCCCGCATTTTCCCGAAGGGGGAGTATGAGGAAGTGCGAACACGGGGGGGTGATGCTATGAGGGGGAGTTTGTTGAAGTTTGTGGCATTTTGCCCGTTAGTTTACATTAACACCCCCTCGTGATCACGTTCGGCATTAACACGCCTCGTTTGTCCCTCTGCGGAAATCTTGGTGAATTAACGTGTATGTTCGAGAGATGAGAGATGTTCGAGAGGGAATGTAATCACGCACACACACACACACACGCAAGTAAAGTAAAGTGAAACGACAGTATTTATTTCAGCACTTGTTTGTGTTGTCGTTGTATGCGACGGTCATTACGACCGCCTTGTGGTCGCTAAGTTGACGTTAAGGGTTGTTGCAGCCACTATAACGCCGCTGAGTCGCCAACGCACGCCGCTGACGACGTAGTTTGAAGGCGTTAAAGATATAAGGCGCGTTACTAACACTGATATCAGCGTCGCGTTCGTGGCCTCGCGCCGGATGCTTTGTTTTTTCTTTTATATAGTGTGTGCCTGGCTGGCGCGCCGAGAGAGAGGGTGTTGTTGCGAGCTTAGGTGGAGAGTAGTAAAGGGGCTTTAGGAGAGTAGGCGAGGGGGGAGAGGAGGCGCTATGCGAGCGCCCTCACGCGTCGGAAATCCGGCGCCGTTGCTAGGCGCGGTTTTAAGCATAGCTCTCCGTTGCTAGGCTGCGGACGGAGGACGGCGGTGGATGCAGGAGTAGGCCCGACTAAGAAGTGCTTCGCACTTAAAATAGACTAATCCCTGGATCACTAGAGATATTATCCTCACTAAACGCAAAATAAAGAGATTACGCAAAAGACAAGGCCCCTCTGAACAGATTTCACAACTACGAGCAGCGTTAAAAATCAAAATCGCTACGTCAAAAAAAGGTTCTTCAACGAAACGCTTTCTGGTTGCTTGCGCACTTCGCCTAGACACTTTTGCTGTACTTGAGCGACCGGAAAGAAGCGATTGAACATATCGCGGTTGGCTATGATGTTGTAACTCAGAAACAAGATATAGCTAATGGTTTCAATCGCTTTTTCTAATCTGTATTTACAAAGATAGCATTCACGAATGAACATAAGGAAATGACCCTTACTTGCACATGCGCCATGTATCCAGTTTCATTTGATCAAGCGGGCGTGTTTCAGCATCTACTTAATTTGAACTAAAAGAAGGGTAATGGACCGGATGAAATACCAACTGTGTTTTTGAGGTGGTATGTGGAGTCGATGTCGGTTTATTTAGTCATTATCTTCTAAAAATCACTCTTGACACATTCGCTTCCAAAAGACTGGCTGAGCGCCATTGTGAAACCGGATTTTAAGGGTGGAGATAGGGCGCGTGTTACCAACTACAGGCAAGTGTCTCTGATGTGTGTTAGCTGTAAGGTTTTTGAACACGTCATTGCCAAAAATATCGCTATTTTCTTGGAGACAGATGGGCTGATATGTAGGCAACATCACGGGTTCTGGCAAGGGCTTTCCACGCTATCCCAACTGGTTGAAACCCTCAACGATTTTTCCGCCGCTGTAGATAACAACGAACAAGTCGCGACGTGATATGCATAGACTTTGCAAAAGTCTTCGATAAGGTCTCGCACCGTAAATTGCTCTTCAAGCTCAAACAAAAAGGCGTAAACGAAAATATCTTAAAGTGGATGGAGGCGTACTGAACGAACCGCAAGCAGTTGGTGCAAATTGATGGGTTTGAGTCTGAATCTCTTGATGTTTATTCCGGTGTGCCACAAGGTTCCGTGTTGGGCCAATTGCTGCTCTTGGTGTATATAAATGATGTTCTTGACGTTGTTACCCTCCTGTAAAAATTAAACTTTTTCCTGATGATTGTTTAATCTATGCCCCAGTGACGTGTGCAAATGACCAAAATGTAATTATTGATTGCCTTGGTGATTTTCAAACACGGTGCGATAAATGGGAGATGAAACTAAATTATTCTAAGACGACATATACGCACATAGCTAACAAGAAACACGTTCTACCATTTACCTACAGAATTGTACCTAATTATTCACCGCACGTGTGTGCATTTAAATATTTGGGAGTGCATATTACGAATGACTTGAAATGGCGTACACATGTCGAGAAAGTATGCTGTGCCTCTTACAGAAAACTGCGTTTCTTACGTGCTAAATTACCGAAAACTACTAAAGACGTCAAGCTACTTGCATATAAAACGTTTGTGTGCCCTGTTTTAGAATATGTCTGTGCTGCCTCGAGCCCCCACCAAAAGGATTTAATAGGTAAACTGGAACGAATTCAGAGACTTTCCGCACGATTTATATGTTCAAAGTATAAAAAGACGGATTCGGTTACCGAGATGTTAAAACTAAGCGGTTTGGAATCTCTAGAAACGAGGCGACAAACGCAGTGCCTAAAAGAATTGTTTTTCAGATAATGCAAGGTCAAATAAAAATAGATAGAAGAATTTACGTAAAACCCCTCGAATAAGCTCAGGAGCCGGATCAACCATGACGCGGCAGTTCGCTCCTTTCGTGCTCGCACGGACGTCTTTCGTAATTCTTTCTTCCCCGAAGTTATACAAGCATGGAACAAATTGCCGCGACATATTGTTGAAAGTTCTGACGTTAAGAAATTTGAATGTGCTCTTGATGTTTACTTCACCGAGAAATGAATGTGCTATTGTGTTATATGTGTTATAGTTAGAAGTTTCTGAAAGTATCAATGTCTGTATTTGCTTTTCATATCTTCTGCTTCCCTCTCTGTAATGACCCTCAAGTGAGGGTTGACAGTATAAATAAATAAATAAATAAATAAATAAAGTATATTTTAGCAAGGCCTATGAGCGGCTCTTGCAACGCCATCAGCTCATCCGGGTATGCGCAACATCAAGAAAGAGTGCCATGCGATCGTGGCAAATCTGTGCAGGACGGCATGTGCGCACGCTGGTAGCATCAGAAGTACGGCGCAAGGTGCATCGGCCATCGTCTGTACGCTTGTACCTACGATCGTCTTGCTTCTGCTCCTGCCAATAAACGAAGTTCGGTTTACTACCTGAGGGCCAACTATATCCCTTACAAGTGGTGGAGTTCAGGAGTTTGGGTCTTATCCTGGAGATACACAACCAAACGCTGCCCACGATAAACCACGAATGCAACCAGGAGCCTCCGTCGTCGGCACCAACCGTTATCTGCTCTGGCGGACTGCACTAGAGGGATCCTCCCAAGTTCAACGGCACCGATAAAAATTATGCTGAGGATTGGATTTCCATGTTCGAACGTGTGAGAAACCACAACCACTGGGATGACAAGCACAAATGATCAATGTTGCTTTCTTTCTCATGGGCCTTGCGGAAACGTGGTACAATAATACCGAATCCCGCAACAAGACGTGGTCCTCCTTCCGCTCTCACTTAATCGAAGTCTTCCGGCGCCCTACAGTGAGGAAGCTTCGTGCGGAGTAGCGCTTGCGCGTGCGAAGACAGCAGGCTGGGGAGATCTTCATTTGAAACAGAGAGGATGTTATCGACCTGTGCAACCGCGTCGGCTCCTTCATGACAGAAACAGGGAAGGTCCGACACATCTTGAAAAGAGTTGATGACGGCGCTTTCGAGATGTTACTAGCCAGGGAGCCTTCAACTGTCGCTGACGCCGTCCACTTTTGCCAGAGTTTTGACGAGCGGCCCAAGAAGTGAGCACTCACTATGCAAGCACATGTTCGGGAGCAGCCGGTGTAAATTGTCGAGGCAGGGTATGAGGGGGACCATACGCTGTTTGGGTAATAAAGATTTCTTTCGCAGAGGTGGCCCGTGAAGTGTCCCTGCTCCCTTGCATCGCAGATCCGCATTCCACCCTGGCGCCTTCGCTTCAGAATATGATCAAGGAAGAGGTAACTGAGGCACTACCATCGGCTCAGCATAACCTGCCGTATTTTCGCCCCTTACTTACGCCTCGGTAGCAATACCAGACTACTTCTTTACCTCACCGAACTGCTGTATGCTCACCTGCCGCTTCTTTTCCTCCAACGCCCTGTGCCCAGGCTTCATTACCAGCATGACCGTCGATAAGCCCGGTGAGCAGTCCCCAGCTAACGGGTACGTGGCGCACGCAGGACAATCGTCCGATTTTTTTTTGCATTTGGAACGCCAAGGTGTGTCGCTTGCTACTGTCGGCGTCTTTTCACGCCCCCATTACTTTCCGCCGTATGCCTTTTTAACCAGTGCCGAACAATTTACCCACTGAACTGACTGACCGTCCAAATTTCGCTAGCCGCTGTTCAGCTTCTCCACGTCGGAGTTCCGTGTCTCCCGTGCGTTGCCACCTTACTAATGTCGAAGAGGAAATCTAAGAGCTGCAGCTCCGGAGGAAGGTACTGCGTCGCCATGGAATCCTAGAAGTCTTCATTTCTCGCCTAAAAATAGTATCGACGTAATTGCGGAAGGTGTTCCTAATTTGCTCTCATCGACACTGGAGCCGCTGTTTCTGTCAACCACTCCGACCTCTGCTGTTCTATTCGAAAAAACGTGACGTCCCTTCTGGAATCTCGTTAAGCACCGCCAATTCACAGCTCATTAAGCCGCTAGCCGCCTGCACTGCTCGTGTCCTCATCCAGAAGAATTCGTACACCATTGAACGTTGGGAGCGCTTTGAATAAACGCCCTTTTGGTTGGTGTATTTACCTGTTTAAGTTTAACCCAACCAGACAGAGTTCTGTCGAAGATGTTCACATTCAAACCATTGAATTCATCGTGCTCCCATCTTGCTCTCACGACATCACCCTCGGGTGGTACTTACTTCCCCACAATAACGCTATCAATAATTGTTGCCTGGCTGAAGTAGAGGTTTCTTCCAGTTCTTTTCGACGATTCCTGCCACGCCCCCACAAAATTAATCGTCGCTGAAGACCCCGACGTCCCGCCCAGCGTCTCCGTCATCCTGCCCCTGTGTTCCACCTCTCTCCCTGACGCCACTGTTTTGTTTACGCCTTCCGATATTTTCTTCCACCGCAAATGCCTTGCGCTGCCTCCGTCGTTTTAACTGTTCGTGATGATGCCACCGCTATGTTGGTGACCAATCCCTCTGCGACCCCGTGCGCTCCTCTACATGGAAAAACACTCGGCTTTGCAGAGCTTGTAGGTGGTCGTTTTGTTGTTGGCGTACCAGCTAATCGTTCCCATCTTGAGATCAGTGAACTGAGTGCTCCTCTTTGTTCGCCAGGGCTACTGCCATCCGATGCCTTTGCCCACTGCATCTACGCCAATCTGGTTGCAACCCATCGAGAACGTCTTATTTACTGCTTTCGAAGTTTTGTTCTTCCATTGATTGCACGCAAACCTTGCTGGGTCGCACGTGTAGTGTTACGCACTCAGTGCGCACCAGATCCCATGCTCCACTTCAATAGCGCCCATATCGTGCGTCGTTGACAGAAGGGCAAACCATTAAAGACCACGACAAGGATATGCTTCAAAGAGCTGTAATTCGTCCCTCCAATAATTCGTGGGCTTTCCCAGAGGTTCTAATTAAGAAGAAAAGCTGCTGTATTCGGTTTTGTGTTGATTATCGCCGCTTGAATACCATCAAATGAAAATACATGTACCCTCTTCCGCGTATCGACGATGCGTTGGGTGTCTGCAGGGACCGGCATTTTTCTCCTCACTCGACTGACGCTCCGGGTACTGGCAAGTTCCCATGGCCGAGGCTGATCATGCAAAACCAGCATTTCTTACCCCAGAAGGCCTTTACGAATTTATCGTTATGCCGTTTTTTAGATGCGAACGCATCTCATTCACTCGCCTTGTCCCTGCATCTATCCGGCGTTGTCGGCGTCCACCCCTCCCCCAATCTCCTCGCCGCGCCAGCTGCGCTCTCCGCCGCTCACTCCCTCCTCTCTCCGATAGCGAACACTCTCTCGCGAGGGGCATTAGACTGAATTCGATTGGATTGGCTTGGCTTGGCTTGGATTGGATTTGGATTGAATTGGATTGAATTAAATTGAATTGTATTGGATTGTGTTGCGTCATAGCCGCCGCAGGCGCACTGGCGCCGGCGCGTCCCCTCACCGTTACGCGCGCTATAAAACGCGGTGCCTGCGCCGCTCCGCTCCATCGTTCCAGCGCCGTTCCTCCGCTGTCCAACGCCGCAACGTGAACCCCCTATGCGTCGCATCTACACAGGGGTTCGCGCGAGTGGAGGTGGAAGTTTTTGGCTTTGCTACGCCCCCGCCCCGTTCGAGAAAAACGATGGAGAGCCTCCTCCGTTGCCTCAAGTGGAACACGTGCCTTTGTTACGTGGACGACGTAGTCGTTTTCTCTCCCGATTTCGATTGACACCTGATTCGCCTACAGCAAGTCCTAACTTTCCTTGCGAACGCTGGGCTCAACCTCAAAAAATGGCACTTCACCGCACGCAAGCTTACCATCTTAGACAATGTCGTTTCCAAAGATGGCAGCAGCCCCAACGCGACAAGCTTCGAGCCGCTGCGGAGTTCACGAAGCCGACCACACTGAAGGCGCTTCGGAGCTTCATTGGGCTGTGCTCTGATTTTCGACCTTGTGTTCGCAACTTTGCAACCATCATTTCCCCTCTTACCAAGCTCCTCCGTAATTACAGTGGCTTTTCTGCTTCGGGAGCGTCCTGTGACGAGGCGTTTGCGACACTGCGTCGTTTGATGACATTCCCGCCTATATTACGGCGTTTCGACCCGTCGGCCCCTACAGAAGTGAACATTGATGCGAGTGGGATTGGCCTTGGTGTCGTGTTCACCCAGCGGAAATACGACTCTGAGGAATAAGTTGTAGCGTATGCGAGTCGGGCACTGACGAAAGCAGAACCAAATTGCTCCGTCACTGAGAAGGAATGTTTGGCCATTATATGTTTGCTGGTGAAGTTCCTCCCGTAATTGTATATCCGCGCATTTGACGTGGTGACCAATCACCACGCGCTTTGATGGATCTCCTCGCTGATAAACCATTCAGGTCGTCTTGGGCGGTGGTTCTCTTCGTCTTCAAGAATATGATATCCGCATGGTTTACCGTTCCGGCCGTAAGCATTCGGATGCTGCCACACTTTCCCGCCCTCCAATGCCGGCTGACGTGTCTCACCTTGCCACAGTGGACTGTGTCTTATCGTCGCTCAGTGTCACCAACATGACTGCCGAGCAGAGTAAGGACCCATGGAGACCTTCCGTCATTGGCGCCCTGTGTGGTCCATCGGCTACCGGTGCACCCAGGACACTACGGCGATAAGCCTCTCACTACAAACTCCGTCAGGTGCTTTTTTATCGTTAACTACAACTAGGACGGTCGCAAGTGGCTTTTAATTATTCCCTTGCCTTCTGCATGCAGATATTTGCAACGCCTTTTATGCCGACGCCATTCGCGCGCACGCTGTCCTGCTCAAAACGAACGAGCGACACCGCCAACGTTACAATTGGAGGGGCATGTAAAACTACGTGCGGAAGTACGTGCATTCATATACAGAATGTCAACGCCGCAAATCACCGCCTACTCGTTCTACGGCCCAGTGGCAACCACTACCTTCTCCGCGAAACCGTTTGATCGCTTTGGCATCGATCTGTACGGGCCACTGCTTTTAAGGGAAGCCGGTAACCGGTTGATAATTGTTCCGGTGGACCACCTCACGAGTTACGCCGAAACAGCTGTCTTGCCGGCATCCACAGATCGAGACGTGGGTACTATTCTTTTACGCCACTTTGTCCTTCGCCACGGTGTGTATCAAGAACTTCTGAGTGATCGAGGCCGCATTTTCTTATCGGACGTTGGGAAAGGTCTAGTCGCCGAATGCCACGTTGTTCACCGCACGAGCTTCTCGTGCCACTCGCGAACCAACGGGCTCACAGAGCGGTTTCACCGCATTCTGGGAAATATGCTTTCAATGCTGGTTTCGTCCGATCACACCAATTGGGACCTCGTACTTCCGTTCATAACTTATGAATATAACACGGCCATGCAGACAACGACAGGGTTTTCCCGGTTTTTCCTACTTTATGGACGCGAGCCGACCTGTACACTGGATATCATCCTGCCTTACAACACTGAAGCCACAGAATTTAAGCCAGTTTCGCAACTAGCGCAGCACGCCGAAGAATGTCACCAGCTCGCTCGTACCTTTAAAACTGCAGATCAATAGCGCCAGAAGCATCTCCGTGACGATGTCACCACCCCCCGTCATTTGCCCCCAGCTCGCATGTCTGGGTTTGGGTGCCCTGCCCAACACCGGGTCTCTCTTAAAAACTTCTAGCGAAATATCACGGCTCTTACAAAGTTATCGCCCGCACTTCACCAGTAAACTACAATATGAAATCAGTCGCCCCCTCCTCTGACCTTCGCCGCCGAGGGCGTGATACAGTCCAGGTTCAATGACTAAAGCCCTACCACGACCCCCAGGTGTCGTCCTCACCCTAAGTAGCCAGGTTGGGTCCTTTTCACCGGGGGTGATTGTAGCAAGGCTAATGAGCAGCTGTTGTAACGCCATCAGCTTATCGCGGTATGCGCCATATCAAGAAAGTGGCCCATGCGATCATGGCCAATCTATGCAGGACGGTATCCACGCACGCTGGTAGCAGCGAAAGAAGTACGGCAGAGGGTGCTCGGTGCGCGAGTTCGGCCATCGTCTGTACGCTTGTACAGTCTCAACGGAAAACGATTGGCACAAGTGATTCATGACTAGAGCGGAATGATCGTGGCAGGCGGCGCGATTGTCATTTAGCGCTCCTACAGCGACAGCGCAAGGCACATTCCATTTTCTTAAGAAGGGGTGGTCGGCGCTAAGCACTCCCAAACTGCTTGCAACTTATGTCGTGTGTCGTTCTGATAAAAATTATTCGAACCACACCTGGTTTTAAACTCTTGCTTTCCTGTGACGTAAGCCCTGCCACCCACTGCTTTTGACAGTGCGTCGTCCAGAAAATATTTGCCGGTAAGGTAGCTGGCAGCTCTGGAAAAAAAAAAAAAGAAAAGAAATCATGTGCATAGGCATGTCTGTCGATAAGGAATGCAACAAGCGTTTATGCAAGATGTGGGCTTTCGAATGGGCCGACAGCAGGATGGGCTGCTTTCTGCCAGCCACCCCTTCTTGGAAAATGGAACGTGCTTGCCACTCTCGCCATCGGCGCGCTGGGCAACGATTGCGCCACGTGTCGAGATTTTTCGGCTCCAGTCGTGAATCACTTGTGCCAATCTTTTTCCGTTGAGACTGTACCTACGCTCATTGCTTCTGCTCCGCCAATAACAGACGTTGGTGGGTCTACTACCGCAGAAGAGATGCGAACAACAATATCTGATTATATATATTTAAGATATATATATATATATTATAGATATATATATAATATTAGTATAATATATATATATATATATATTGTAGAGAGCGGTCCCTGGTCGAAACGTTACAATAAATGTTATGTTTTTCAGTTTGACTTCTCTATCGGACAGCTAACCTCATAGCCAGGAAAGCTTTTCTACTAACTATATATATATATATATATATTACTTCGGAGAAGGTAGCGGATCGAGAGAGAGGAGGGAAGTGGCTGAGAGTAAGGCTAGATGGAAGAAAGCACAGTCGGTCAACGTTCGGTTGAAAGGACCGAAATAATGGAGAGAGCAACGGCAGGTGGTTATTGCGACAGGACCACGCAAGAGAGAAACGGGGAACACGGGGGCGCTGCATGTACCAGCGGCCACGCGTCGCAGTGTCGCGTTTGAATCCCTTAGCGCTGTACAAAACGTTTTTCCTAGCTGACTGATTTTGTAACCTTCATACGACAGCTACCAGACGTCTATCATGACATGTCCAT
>CM023450.1:157827690-157901241 GCA_013339765.2 Haemaphysalis longicornis | reverse complement strand
TTTGTCGAAATGTACGAGGGGGATCTGTTTTTGCTGTGCGGCTTCGTAGAGGGTTTTCAGCGGACCTGGTTTCACAGGGCTTGCTGCTCTAATGCGTGGTCTGCCGCATTGACGAGGTCTCAAATCTGTACTCGGAGGGTGGCTCTGAGCCGTTGCAGTTGGCCCACGTCCTCTGCGTCGTCTCCGGTTCAGTGTGGGTGGTGTGGAGCGTCGAGCAGCCGGCCATGGCGGGCGCCGCCCGAGGGCAAGGCCTCCGAGATGAAGGAATCACGAAGTATCCCAAACAGGAGTTTCCCAGGCCTCGCGAGCCTCGTAGATGCGCTGCGCCGTCATGCAGTCCACTGGGCTGTTCCTCCCGGGTTTCACGGCACCAAATGTTGAGGAACTGGGCCCCGGGCCATGGCACCGCTCAGAACGCCTTTTATTACACCTCGTCTTCCACTCGCTAATGATGGTGATAGTTCTATGTTCTTCCTCGTCCTCTTTCCTCAACATTTATGTGTTGTGGAAGAACTGCGCGGTCAAACGTCAAGATAATGTGCTTGGTTGGAATCTCCTTGTCGTCTCTGCGGATAGTGATGCGTCTCACGGCAGTGACGCCCTGATCCTTCAAGCCGGCAAGGAGATCCGCATCCGTTTTGTTCAAGAGATCCGTCTCGGATATCACACCTTGCGAGCTGTTGAGGCTCCGATGGGGTGTGACCCTGATGTCTAGATCAGCCAGTCTAGTCTGAACTAGAAGCTTCGTGGACTGCTGTTTGTCATTTACCTCGATTAGGAATTCACCAGACCTTTGTTTTTTGCACTTGTACGATTTTCCTATTATGGCTTCAAGATACTTGGCGATCAAGAAGACTGGCTGAGATGCAAGAGGGTGGGTTGGATTGAGGGACTCCATGACAAGAAATCGAGAGTAATGATCTAGTTCAGGAAATTTCAAAGATGGCAATGGGGGAAACGATACTTCGGTGCGGCCCCTTTACCATACCATAGGGCATAGTATAAAAGCAGGGAGACTGGGGTGCTTTCTTCTTTGACCTTACCCTGGCAGTCAAATAGGTCCCGGAGCTCCCTGCCGGTAGACAGGCAGGGAGCCCTTCGGCAGGAGCTTGACGAAGGCTCCGACGGCCACCGTTTACGGCTTCTACCTTCACCTTTAAACACCTCGCCACGGTTGGACACGGCTTATGTTGGGAGCTCGGGGTCCGCGGTGTCGCGGCTCACCGTCACCATGAATACTTAAGGTGCCCCGTGCGGGGAACAGCTCATGCGGGAATACGGGGGAAGCTACCAGTAAAAAACATCCGGGGAAGTGATTTGTTTTTGAAGGAAGTAGGAAAAGATATGGACGGGATATTATTGAGCTCTAAAGGGAGCTCACCTGCATTTAACACAATCCGGAAGCGTGAATAGTAGGGGAAATAGGATAGGAGAGAGAAAATTAAAGATTAGAAAGTGAGGAAAGAGTAGAGTAGAGAAGAGTAATTCCACTGTGGTCGATTCCGTCACACACAACACACTACGAACACTTTTGGCTGGCGTAATGCTGCATCCGGGAGACGAGAAGCCTCGAAGGGAACGATGAAGCGCGGGGGCGAGCTTGTTGCAACAAGGAGCGAAGCCTGCGGTGGTCCCGACCACTTCGGAGTTCGCTGGAATGGAGTGCGGCCGACAGACGGGTAGTGGGGAGCCGGAGCTGGCACTCGACCGCCCACACCAGCAGAGAGAAAGCCGGGTGACATCCCGATCCAGGGCGACAGCCCGAGCGTACAACGAGCCGCATAAATGAAGTCCCTCCGAAGCACAGGAGGCCAAAAAAACACATCCGCTCAACTACGAAGCGACGAACACATCCGCAATAGCTACCTCTCCGAGCGTACGAAGTACCCGCTAATCTACGCGCTACCCCTTTAAGTTGCGGAGAATTCAACACTGCATTTAACGCGTTAGCATGGAACAATAGTTCGCAACCTACCACAGGAAAACTTCGCACAACGTTTCTACACACCAAAGTTTTCACGGCGCACTTTCTGCAACGGTGGCTGCCATGATGGAATTTGTTGGTTGCTAGGTGAATACCCAGTACTGCCGCCAACTCTGGTAGGCAGCAAGACAGCGGGAAACGCTGTGAGGGCGGCATCATGGCTGCGCCCGGTTTAGCACGGTTTCAATGCACGGGCTGGCCGGGCGGCTTTTCCTCTAGAGTCAGTAGTATTAACTCTAAGGTTCCCGTCAACCGCGTTGTTGGTCCTGTTAACCAGAGAATCCATTTTTTCCATCGTCTGGTCTATTTTTGAAATGATGAACAAGGTGTACTCGTGACGTGTTCGGAGGGCATTCACGGCGGGGCAAAAGGGCTTTGGTGCCTCTCAGAAATCTTGCGGTGTCTTCTGGCTTTCATTACGAATGCATGCCACAAACCACCGTTGTCACAAATTCCAAAGCACATTCGGCTACGTCAGGTGACAATATACAAAATTGCGAGTGTGTGCAGAATAAATGACTACCCTGTGATTTTGGATTGGATTCTGGTTTAGACAAGAGTGCAGTCAAAGGTATTCATGGGCGGTTTCGGTTTCACTGGTTTCGGTCATCAATGGGTGGTTGTGGGAGGCGAGGGGGGGGGGGGGGCTTCTTCGGTAGTGCGCGTGTCACCCTTTTCCTTAAATTAGGGTGCACTGTCAGAAGATATGGGGAGTCGACTCAAGAGAGCCAACAAACCCCACCGAATCTACAGGGCACAGGTGACAAAGGGGGTGGCCGTCTGATGTGCGGCTTTCGCCGACTAGAGCGGCAAGAATGAGCAAGAGCCTTGAACGAAAAACAACACAAAGACTTATATTTAGACAGGCAAGTTACAAACACAAGCACGAGGTAACAGATCGATAATTACAGACAACTTAGATGGAATTCAAATACAAGAAACAGTCCAATTCGACAAAATGATACAAACAGGAGCGTTAACAAATGAAGATTACGAATAGTTCGATGCATATGAGAGACAGAGTCCCAGCATATTCACCGACCGGGCCGGACGATGCACCGCTGTCGGAGGAGAGTCGGCTACCTGGGAAGCGTGGCTTCGCTGTAGGCCAGGCCGTCCGAGACGATCACGGTCATTCGAAGCCCGGGAGCACGTTGGAGTCCTCCAGGGCGCGGGTCGCCGATGGTGTGATGTACAAACTGGCAGGTGCCGTTGTCAATCACGACGTCCAAACGTAGCTGGTTTGCTTAGGCGCGGCTTCTCTTTTTATAGGCGCGCCGGTGCGGAGAAGGAGAGCACAACACACAGCGCGCCCGCCGCCGTCAGCGAATAACTTCACTCTTCTCCCTTCTAGAATCAGTCCGAGGTGACTTTTTGCTAGTTCCTCTTTGATTTACGCGCTCCAAGTCGCAGCGGCTCGGGGCAAGCAAAACACTCCTCCTTCTCTCACTGTTTTTCCCACTCTACCTCTTCCCGGCGCGACTTTAGGCGCGCATGCGCGACAGCGGTGTAACGGTCGCTGCAGCTGCCGGAGCAACAGCGGCGCAAAATCCTCCCTGTTCTGTGGCGGCGCCGGTGCGCGCGAGAAGCCGCGGGGCTCGCGTGCGAGTCGTAGCATAGCGGAAATATCGTGACAGCGTTCTGAAGACCACAGAAGAGCGGTTATATGCCCCATGCACAGGGAGGAAGCGCAGCAAGAAGTGATTTTGCTTCGTGTTAGCAAAAGGTGAGACACTCGTTCGTAAAGCGTGAATTTAATCTGAACGATAGCGCGGTGTCGTGAGCTGTACAACTACGTGTACCGTGTTCGATGTCAACTTGTGCTATGCCGTGTCGAACATCAGTGCTTATCACTGCACGTTGCGTTTGTGCTCGGTCGTATTTTCGTAACATGAATAAAGTGTTGAAGTGCGATTTCTGCTGCCGTCTTACTGTCCCAGCTGCGTACGTACGCCTGCATGGAGGCGCGCCGGTCTCGGCGAGGCCTAGCGGGCGGCGCGGGGCTAGCGGGGCCGGCAGCGGAGCGGCGGGAAGAAGCGGGGGGAGGAAAGCATCAGCCCCCCCTCCCCCCCATTTTGCGCCTCCTCGCTGTGTTGCCATGACAATTAGTACGCCTCCAAGCTCAAGATGGCGGTGACGTTGCTATGGCAATTACAACTCACTTTTGCCCGCCCAGGCTCGCCAGGGGAGGATTTGGCGCTACGACCACAATTAGGCGGGACGCTGGGTTGAAGGCTAAGATGCCGCGGACTGCTAGAATCATCGACGCTCTTAGCACTGGCAAGGCCACGCGCACCTCCTCGAAAGTACTGGAAGCTTCGACGAAACCGGAGCGGCGGGGGGGTTTTATTTTTGTTGTTTTCTTGCCGGCGAGCCGGCGGGTGATCGTATTACTGCCTCTTCGTTCGCGAAAGTTCCAGCCTTGTCTCGGGGCGAATAGAACCGAGTGTAAGAAGAGTTAGGCGCTGTACAATAAAATGAAAAATTTATACGGTACTTTTAGACGTCGTACGCTCGAGTTTGTGACACAGCCCCCCAGTTTCAGAATATTATGCAATAATATTCCCAAAACTCACAAAGTCGTGCGTACGCGTCGTTCACACTTAGTGAACAAAAGAGGCTGTGCCTACTAACACAAAATCAAGTACAGCCCAATGTTCTTCATTAGAATAATGACAGGTACAGAATTCGCGTACAGAACAGCGGTTTGGCGCAGATTTCTCAACAAATACACATCCCAAGGACAATTCATAAGTTTGAGAACAATAAAGTTCTAGCATTCGAATTAAGCCAGTGCCCATAATAAATGTCTGGCCAGTAGTCATTGCAAGTACGAAACTCATGAAAATACACCGTGCACTCTAGTGCGAAGGTCCCGTAGGCTCAAATGCAATGAGTGTACGTCAGTACTCAGAAATACATACAATGCACTGCAACAGTGAAACTCATAAAAACCATAACTAATATGCTGTTTACAAACAATAACATGCAACCGCAACGTTCACGAATGTCACCACTAATAACGTCAGCAATACTCAGCATGTGTACTGTATAACAGCGAAAGTAAAGTTTACGCAGAACGCAACTAGTACGTGAATATACACTGTACAGCCAGAGTGGCAAAATAAGTCCAAGTTTCGCGTACAGTACGACAGAGAAACAATGAATACAACGTTCAAGTATACCGTACTCGACGTTTAAATACAACTCTGTCTTACACAATTCCACTCATATCCCACGCATACCTAAATTTGCATACATGTGGGTATGCTAAGTTTGCATTCTGCGAAAACCCTCATGTTTAGCCCGTGTCTATCGGGCGCTTGCGTAACTGCGCCTGCAGATTTCTTCTCTTCAGAGAAAATCCTTTCCAAACGTCGCGCGAAGCGACGAACCCTTTCGCCGTGATACCGGGCCCGCGGAAAAGCTTCGGTGTCTGGGCTTCGTCTGGCGAACATCGGAGTGCCTAGCGACTTGTCTTTCCCTCGCCTTTCCTCTGCAGTAACTGACCGGTGTTTCTTTAGATCTGTCCGCTGTCTGCAATGCCGGCGCACACGTTTGCTCCTAAGCTTGCGCCAAAACCTGCATTCTTTGTTTCGGCAGCCCGGCTGTTTTCCGAGTTTCTGAGGGCCGGTTTTCAAACGTTTGTTCTTTCCACGACCTTCGGCACTTCTTTTCCTTCTGTGCGGCTCCATCGCAGGGGGCGCAGACTTTGAGAGCCGGAACCGTGCTCGCTTCGCTTTGGCCGGTGCTCGAGTTGCGACGGGCACGGCTTCGCCTCGATCCGAGGCATCGAATCGGGGTTCTTCTTTCGAAACAGCGGGTGGTTTCTCTCCCACCGCTGAAGTCACAGGATCGTCGCCGACGCTTATGTACGGCGCGTTCCCTCCGCGGAGTGCGGCTCCGTTTCGCACGGGGGTTTCAAACTTGACCTTAGAGTCAGTCTCTTTGCTCCTCGAGCTGTCAGTTTCGAAAGCGACGCTAGTCTGCCCAGCAAATTCGCAGTCTCGAGCTGGGTCTTCCTGCACAACGAGCGTGCAACTACCCGTGTCTTTCGGAAAGACAACGGTTTCCTCGGGCACTCTCCCCGCAATATCGGGTACCCCTTCGTCTAGAGGGTTCGGCCCCGACGTCGTGATGGCATCCACAACCGGGATGTTATCTCCATCCTCAAGCTCTGCATCACCTGTAGGATCATCGTCCTTCCAGGTCTGAAGTGGTGCGCTTTCGCACAATTCTGGAGGTGTTTCCTCCTTGCTGATTGCGGATACTTCCGCCTCTTCACCTCCGGAGCTATCCTGGCATTCTCTTGCCTTCTTACGGTTAGTACTTTGGCCACTACTCTCATCTTTCGAATTTTTATCATTGAGTTCATCTTTCCGATGGAACTCATTTCGCACAATCTCTGTGCTCCTATTCATGTCTTGAGACACGGCAGCCACAGCTGCCTCTCCAGCCGACTTATCGGGGTGTGGCTCCTCAATAAGTGGCTCTTCCACCTCAACGGGTGGCGGTTCTTCTGGGGCAGTTAAAGTTATCGGGTCGTCGGGATCCCTGACTCCGTCGATGTTGCCGAGGATGAGGTCATACATGGACCTCTCCATGCAAAGGGCGGTTACGCTTCCCGTGTAGTAGGGAGTCTCCACCTCGATCTGAGCTACCGGCAACTCTCGCATTGAGCCATCCATAAAGTACACTGGGTTTGTTTCCCCAGTGAACTCCTGTTCTCGGACTAAGTCCGTTCGCACAATAACTGTGCTGGTGCCGGTGGAGCGCAAAACGGTAATGGTTTTGCCTGACAATTTTCCCTCAGCCACCGGCACTGTCTTCGACCCGACTGCCGTAATGGCACCCAAGACGTGAATTTTCGTGCCCCTTTTACGCTCCTCAGAGCTATCAGTAACATCGTATTGCTTGGGTGCCCTGAGAGGTGCGCATTTGCGCAAATCCTGGCGCCTTTCATCGTTGCTGCTCCTGCATGTCGCAGCCTTATGTCCAGCCCGCCCGCACTTAAAACATCTGGAAGCACTATTTCTCTTAAAGCTGCTCCAGCAGTCCTTGGCAATGTGCCCAAACTTGTTACAAGAGTAACATTTCAGCGGGGGTTTTTGGCTGGTCCTACTTCGGTCCGCTACCGCGTTTCCGAAATTTACCTTAACCTTTTCAAGGTTGGTACTGAGACACAGGCGCCTATTCTCTCCTCTCATGCTCCGATCTGCTGATGAGCAGTCGAGCTTCAAACGTTGAGCATCAACATTTGCTCCTGTTAGCTCCTCTTTGCTTGCTTTCTCCTCTCGCTCCAACCGAAGTTGTCTCCGAAATTCTTTCTCTCTTTTCCTCTCAGCTTCTGTTCGTGCTGCCTGTCTTGCTCTCTTAACTTTCTCGTTTTCTTCTTTTTCTTTCTGCGCAACCCACTTCCGCAGTTCGGCCCCTGAGAGGCCCAGCTTGTAGCCCAATGCTACAATTTTCTCTAAATCCATGATTGCAAATGTATCGCAATCTAGCCACAATACTCTAGCCTCTAGCTAGGTATGTCTACGCAGAGAAAGTTAGCGAGAGCACCCACTTATAAAGGCAGTAGCAACCTATGCCAAAAAAGTTCCAGGCTCTTTCTCCTCCCTACCGCTCACATCAGACGTCCTGCCGTGGACGCCAGAAATTGTCACCCGTTTCCTTAAATTTAGGGTGCACTGTCAGAAGATATGGGGAGTCGACTCAAGAGAGCCAACAAACCCCACCGAATCTACAGGGCACAGGTGACAAAGGGGGTGGCCGTCTGATGTGCGGCTTTCGCCGACTAGAGCGGCAAGAATGAGCAAGAGCCTTGAACGAAAAACAACACAAAGACTTATATTTAGACAGGCAAGTTACAAACACAAGCACGAGGTAACGGATCGATAATTACAGACAACTTAGATGGAATTCAAATACAAGAAACAGTCCAATTCGACAAAATGATACAAACAGGAGCGTTAACAAATGAAGATTACGAATAGTTCGATGCATATGAGAGACAGAGTCCCAGCATATTCACCGACCGGGCCGGACGATGCACCGCTGTCGGAGGAGAGTCGGCTACCTGGGAAGCGTGGCTTCGCTGTAGGCCAGGCCGTCCGAGACGATCACGGTCATTCGAGGCCCGGGAGCACGTTGGAGTCCTCCAGGGCGCGGGTCGCCGATGGTGTGATGTACAAACTGGCAGGTGCCGTTGTCAATCACGACGTCCAAACGTAGCTGGTTTGCTTAGGCGCGGCTTCTCTTTTTATAGGCGCGCCGGTGCGGAGAGGAGAGCACAACACACAGACGCGCCCGCCGCCGTCAGCGAATAACTTCACTCTTCTCCCTTCTAGAATCATCGACGCTCTTAGCACTGGCAAGGCCACGCGCACCTCCTCGAAAGTACTGGAAGCTTCGACGAAACCGGAGCGGGGGGGGTTTTATTTTTGTTGTTTTCTTGCCGGCGAGCCGGCGGGTGATCGTATTACCTGCCTCTTCGTTCGCGAAAGTTCCAGCCTTGTCTCGGGGCGAATAGAACCGAGTGTAAGAAGAGTTAGGCGCTGTACAATAAAATGAAAAATTTATACGGTACTTTAGACGTCGTACGCTCGAGTTTGTGACAGCGCGAAAAATAGAAATACCCAGTTTATGATAGCGGGGAGTTTGCATGGGTGGGGGTGCTTGATCGGTATTTTACGATAATCACGACTAAGTTCAGTTAGGTGACCTCGACACTCGAGAGAACTGCATATCAAAAAATGTTTTGAAGAACGAGTTAGAAATACTGATTACCAGAAATGGGCAGTTACAGTCTCTCTTAACTGCAAGCTCAAAGCAAGTCAGGTTAAAGCAAGTAAATGTACATAAGGGGTAACCCCACTATTAAATGTTCCTAACATGATTAGGCTCTACTTAAAGGAGAGCTAGTTGACACGAAATATCGAAACTGAGATAACAATGCAAACATTTTCCTTTGTATATGAAGATGTTAATAGCAACCCTTCAGAATAACACATTTTAAATCAATTGTAATCTTCGCATGCACGAGAAAGCTCAGAATAAATACCCTTTCAACACTGGCATAAACAATACGCGTGGAATGCCTCGCCACGCGCTTACCCCCAAACTGCCGACATCATGGCTCCAGTGACTTAGCCAACATACTGGCTGTTGATGGTGCACGCTGCACTGCCTTGTGTATCATGTCACATTTTTGGGATTGATATCGTGTGGCCCAGGCACATGCGACCATGGCCAGCCTGGCCGTGGTCGCACACTGTAGCGCGTGCGTCCAGACTGACCTTGATGCAACGAGAACAGTGACATCAGGTGCGCCATTCTCTTGTGGCGGCCGCCTTGGTGTTTGTTTTGTCGAAGCCAGAACTGACACGAATAAACAAGGCTCAAAATAATTATTTACCCAGCGTTCGAGCATCTAATGTTCCATTCTATGATTCCTGCGCTGGTAGGCGCCCATAGCAATGAGAGAAATGTAACACAAAAATTTCATACCAGTACTTTCCTTTAAAATATTTACATAGACACATAAACTGCATGCTAACGGCCCTTTCTACCATTTGTTGCCCTCATATGTGCACCAATCTTCAGCTGAGATGCTACAATATAGTGTCAAGTTTAGACTTGCAAGTTTTACAAGCTGTGTGATTCAAATTGAACTTTTTGTGATCTTTCTTGACAAGGATTTAACCTATAGCCACTCCTCATTGGCTTGGCTCATGTGCAATGCTTAAGCTTCACGCACACACTGTATTTGGTAGCGTCTCATTTACTAAACTGAAGCTTTCTCATGCGTCTGTAGTCCACCCAAAATGCGCTGCAGGAAAGCCAACTTTTTGTGGTGATGACAACCGTAGGTGAAGTGAAAAAAACATTAGAACGCTTCTCGTGATTTGAACCGAACCTTGTTCCCTCATGTTATGGAGCTGGCGTCTATCCCATTGCACCCCTCCAGCACAATCGAAGCAATTTCGATTTGCATGGACGTGAAAGATCACACAGAAAATGCACACCATCTAACAACGGCAATGGTTGTACGCTACGGGAGCTCGTAGATTGCCTGCATCAGTAAAACTCCAGAGAGCACAATTGCAGTGCAGCAAACCGTCCCAATAAGAAGCAGGTTCTCGCTACTGGGCTGGTAATTTGGCGTTGGACTTGATTTTGGAAGGCTTTATGTTACCGTATTGTTGTCATTTCCCATAATAGTAGTTGATTCTACATATTTGGTTGGCACTCTACCACAACGGCCTGAGAGCGGGCACAGTCAGTCTGCTGCTATTTCGAGGGGACTACAAAAACGAGTCTATTTTGGAGACATTCACCTGCTTTCCATGGGTACTCGGAGAAGGTGTAGACCAAGGCTTGCCCTCAAGGCCAACATCGTAGGGGCCAGCCAGGTCGAAGCACTTTTTTTTCCACTGGAAGCCCTCCTATGTAGATGCTGCAGGAACAGGATTCAATGTTGTGTCATCAGAACTGAAAGTTGAGTGAGCTGGTTATACATTTTTGAAAAACAAAATGCGGAAAACATGGCGACGCAGAATAATACCACACAGGAAAACCCACCGTAAAGAAAAGAACACGCAGCGCATTGTCCTGTGTGTTGTTTTCTGCAAAAGCAACAGTGGGTAATCTTTGCCGCATTATTAATAACAAGAATCTTCTGCTGAAAGTGAGAAACGAATGCGGTGTGAACCATGCCCAGCCTCTAGTTCATTGTAAGATTGGCATGGTTTACAGAATTCCGTTTTCATGCAAGTCTGTGTACGTGGGCCAGACAGGACGCTCTCTAAACGTCCGTCTGAGAGAGCATGTGTCCACGATAACAAATTCAATGAGAGCCAATCTTCCTGCATAATTTAAAAAATATGGGTGTCACCCTTTGTTCGATGAGGCTGTGGTGTTATACAGGCATAATCATCAGACTGTTAAGGTTGAGGCCTTTTTTATCAATGAACATAGTACCTAGTGTGTCAGCCAATCGTCTATAACTCTACACGGGTAGGAGCACGCGCTAATCGGCACCATGGTTCCCTAATCTATGATTTGTTTTCGTGTATAAACTTTTTGTTTTTCAATAAAGCGGCAGTTGCGCGTAAGCGCTTGTGTGTGTTCCTCCTGTCTGTACCCGTTATTTGTACCGTTTCAAGTTTTTAATGGCGTTAGGACCTGCCACATACTAATTGTTCCGTGTGCAGCTTCTTCCCTTCACTTTCAATGTACACTGTACTGACAGTTGCTCGTGGTGCCTCCTCGTAACGTGCCCAAGATGCCACGCAAGCTTCACAGCCCCTCGGATGCTCTGATTCTGCCGTCGTCACTTCTATCATCTCTCTCCCTCTTCGTAATATTTTGGCTGACAATTTCACTGCGTTTTTTTTCGGCCGCGATATTCTTACGCTGTCAGTAGAGAAGGGAAATTTCGAATTCATACTCCCACGCCGTAATGAAACTTACCTGCACGAACAGCTAGAGCTCTGATGCGTGAACACACGCAAAAAACACATAACACACACGCATACTTACGTTCGAGACAATGCATCTCACACATCCCGGGCTGCGCTGAGTACACGCCTCTGGTTCGATCAGCCTTCAGCAAAATGTTACGGGCTCCTACACAAAAGGAACAACAAAGAAACGCTTTATGTTGCGGCCGGAGCGTGTGGGGGGCATAGCATCGTAATTTGAATTTAGCGTGTGCTTCACAATTGAACGAGAAACAGGGTCAGTGGGAAACGACAAACCACGCGTTGGATACCCGAAACAGCTGTTGGTTTGCGCACCAACGACTGGTTTGTCTTTTTTCACTGTCTTTGTTCTTCGCCCAAGTATGCAGCGCACGCTAACATTGAATTCAAGATAGAACAAAAAGTGTTAACATCATAATACGGTCGGGGACGAGAGTGACAGCGAGGAGGTCGAGGCGGCCCTGCAAGCAAAAAGAATTCATGCAGCTTTAACTACACAGAACAGTGGTATAAACACGAAAACTACGACTAACATAAAATTACGATGTTCCTAACCTTGCAGGGAAAATGTGCGCATAGATGTCCCCTTTCCTGCTCTTTGGTGCCAGTGACAGCAAACGCCGGAGTCCGGCATGGCCGAGCTACGCTATGCCCATGCTGCAAGTTTCTCTTGAAATATCGTAAGTTCACATCATCGCATACGGAGCTCGCACCAGTTCAAACATTCACGGCATATTATTCACGCAGCTGCAGCTTTCTTTGGTCGTACTTAGGTGGCAATCAACAGACATTGTCACGCTGGGTACTGTCGGCGCAAAGCCTATGGCAAATCGTTCACTCGGGGACCCCGGGAACCACTAAGCAGTGTTGTACGGAACGGTGTTCCTGGAACTATTTACTTTTTGGAGGAACGTAGGAACGGCTCCGTTCCATTAAGGGTCGGTGGAACTGCAACGGTAACTAGTTAGGTTTTTGAAGGAACGGCAGGAACGGCGTTCCTTCTGCCAACGTTACATTGCTAGGAATTGGATGTTTTTGATGCCAAGGCTCGAGTACAAAAATCCACAGGAATTTGCCCGGCCTTCCGCGGAACGTGCTCCCTCGAAGGTCAAAGGCAGAAGAGTAACGACGCCGCGGGCCGGAGCTTGTGATTGCTATCATGCCGGTTGAGCTTACGTGGCGTTCGACGGCTGAATAGCGCAGCCGCGAAAATTGTTTTCATCTTTCATCGTTTGTCTAGGGAGGCCAGAATGCGCGTCTGGCCGATAGAATTGTTCTCTGCCGGGGAAAGTCTGAGCGGCGCTGCAGGTACCTTGTAAAACCACCGTGCATTGTCAGGGGTAATAGCCGCATTAGTGCGCCTGAGTCGCGGGTGCGTTGTTGTCGAGGGCGTTATTGCTCTCGCTGTGAAGTCATTCAAGGGGTCACCGTGATTGCAGGGTCACCGGGAATCGTTCGGGATTGCAAGTTTGAACCCCTCAAAGGAAAGCGCGAACTCGTTGTTGCCAGTTGCGTGATCCCGAAGTTTAAGCGATCATGGATCTATGACCGTTCTATGCGAGACAAGCCGACCAACGACATAAAGACAGAGCTGGCTGCGGTGATCGAGCCATCCAGCGCAGATTTTTCCACTTCGTCCTCTCCCGAGGATTTCTTTTCCTTTGGGTAGCAAACCTTTCCAGTCGAGGCACAGGATGAGCTGTCGCGGTACCTCCCCGTACCAGTTGACTACCCGCTGGCGCCGATGAAGAACTGCGAAGGAATGAACGAACTTTTATTCTAGTACAATCCGTCAGTACCCTCAAGCGCCTCCGTGGAACGGCTCTTCAACATTTCCAACAAAGTGTTGACGAAAAAACGGGTTTATCTGTCTGACTCCAACATCGAGATGCAACTCTTGCTGAGTTCAAACAAGGGACTCTACTTAGTTGCGACTATGTGTTCGGGCATTTTTCCCAATAATTATTTTCGCATTTTTTCATTAATTCTACTTTTTTTCTCTTCTGCCATATCCTGTACCTTTTTATGTACTTAACGTCTTTTCTGCTTGAAGAACCATAGAATATGTCGTTTCTGTACCACGGCACGTATTTTCTTGTTTTCACATTACTTTTTATTTATTTGTGGTTGTTTCTTTTACTTTATAGTGTCGCACGTTGTGCCCGACTATGCTTTTTATAGTTTAAATGATTTTTACGCACGTAATTAGGCTCCGTGTTATTTCCTGTGCTCCTCTCTTACAACCACCGCAACTGATTCATGCGTCGCGTCCACATACTTGGCTATCTTTGGTTGTTCTATCTACTACCCTGATTATGTTCGGCATACTTCGTAATTCTTGTGAGTATATTTCATGTCTGACTATGCTGTTGGCTTTTGTTTTTCATTTTTCTTGTTACGTCTCCCGACCTAAACTTGGATTGCGAACCTCGTAGTCTCTACTTCTTATGCCGTGTTTTACCCGCAAATTTGTGCTGTATGATCCGCAAAGCTTCATTTTTGTTACCCTCTGAACTGAATTCCCTGCAAAGGGCCTGTAAGGTATTTTAAATAAACTGTAATATTAAGTCAGCATTCATTAAGGCCTATGTATTGTTCCTTTTGACGCGGTTTCTAATCAAGGCATTTGAATGCGTTCTTGCATGTGAGTAACGTTCTATTAGCCCATCTGAAGCGCAGTAACTTTACTGCGCATTTTTAAGACCGAAGTGGGAAGTGTCACATGTGATGCACCTATAATGGAGGAGCACCAAAATCTCAGTTAGGCATGTCTGGAGTTTGTCCTGTGCACCCTGAAAAAAATAGTCTCGGAGAGTTTCTTTGGAGGGCGCTGCGAGCGCGAGACGTGAGCAAACATGTGGTGTATCGGCTCCGCCTATTTTCGGCTGGGGCTGCGGCCCAAATCATCCTACCCAGGCAAAACGGGTATCGAATGATCGGAACATCGAGCGGAACAAATGAATACTGAAGTCGTCCAGGTGGGCCATTTTCTACGAATTTAGAGCCGTTTTCCGATCGACCACGTGGGAGCCGCCGCAGCGACGCCGACGCCCGGCCCGGCGAAATCGGCCTTCCGATGACAAAATGGCAACTTCCGCGCTCAAATCACGCGGTTACGACCCTGGGGCGATGGCGTGGACCTCAGTCCCAACCACCGGTGACCAAAATTCCACGGTTTTTCCGAAAATTCACAGTCAAGCTTTACTGCAAGCGGCTGTACGCCGCTCCCAGGACAAAGACAAGATGATGGCGTCCGACGTCGCCCCGGCCGCGTATTCCCAAACCATATCCCGTACGGGCCCAGGCCGACCACACCCCATTCAAACGGCGACGTCTCAGCGTGACGTCACTTTCTCTTCGTGCGCGATTTCATGCGACGTGGATTTTTTTTTCTCGTTTTGGGCGGCGGCCGAAGGTTTCGCTCCGTGCGCGAGGCTGGGGCTGCGGCGCTGGGGAGCTGACGCACATTTAGTAGAAGTTATAGGCCCAACCACATGCGGCGTACTTTCGTTTTTCTCGCGCGGCGACGCGAGCTGACGCGCGAGCAACGGCGATGTCTACGCTCGCCAGATATTGGCGTCGATGCAGCGCGAGCGCGAGAGAGCAGCGGAAGCTGGCAGCAGCGGTCGGGTTTCATGTCCTTCTAGTGCTATGGGGTAATTCCTTTCAGCAGAAGAGAATCAATTTCTTTTTAACCTGTGGTTATCGGCTGCCTTGAGACAAATTGCAAGCTATTTTTGTTCGAAAGCGCTCATTCATTTCTGGTTTGTTTGGTTTTCATCGGGGAGATCGGGTATTTGCGATAGCTTTTTTTTAGTTAACCAAGGAGCTCTGGCCACGGCGCTTGTAATATTAGCATAATGAGGCTTGGCTGCAAGATTGCTGCGTGACGACCAAGCCTTATCAACGCCAGAATGCTAGCGGCGCATGCCATTCCATTCGTTGCTACCGTCTTTCTCTATGCTACCGTGGCTTGCGTAGGGGAGACCGAGGTTTTGCGATAGCTTTTCTCGACTCAAATAAGGGGGCTGTGGTTACATCGCCTGTCAGGTAGAGGCCGCGGAGATGCAGCATAACTGCAACACCGGTAAGATGCAGCATAACTGCCTTTGGATCCAAGATGGGTGCGTAAGAAACAAGCGTTACCACGGCTCAAATCTCTCAAACATGACCAAAGCAAATCACTCGACAATATTCGTTGGCAGCATCTGTAAGGGTACCAAATTCTTGGGACCCGCGTCTTTTCCTGGCGTGGTCGAGGAGTTGCGCGCTGTGTGCTGGCGTTTTGTTTTGAAAGTCTATGGTTCGAATCTTGGCAAAACCTTGTTCTTTTTTTGCAATGAGGGTTTCACCGGCTTTTCTTTTTTTTTTCAAGGCAATAGTGCCTTGCCGTTTAACCTACAAGTGACGTTCGACGGTACCCTCAGTATCAAGGCAGCCCCGACATTTGCTTTGCTTGAATTCATGAAGCTGCAGTCGGTACATAACATCAAGGTTAAATGAAGTAGCAAGTAATGTTGTGCTAAGTGCGGCTTCGTTCTTCATCCTATCTTATTTTGTTCAGATTCGAAGGTAATGACACAATTATAAAAACGGATAACCACGCTCTCTGATGTTAACAGCAGATGAGCGACCGACGTACGCGTGTGCTTTCAACCGATTGGGAGCAAACGTTCTGCGCTTCGGTACGGAATCAAAAGACCACCCAAGATCAAAAAAAACATTTTCGTCTTCACTGTAATGATCGAGAGTGTTCGCTTTCAGGAGCGTAAACAATGACCTCATGTACGTGAAAAAGCGTCTGCCTGCACGCGCACTTAAGCACCGCGCCCAGCGCTAGCTTAACTAGGAACAGGATGGAAGACGAACGTCTGCAGGCTCGCAAGAGAGTGCGGAGAGTGAGAAGCGAGAACAGGTATCCAAAGGTATACTTCGTGCTTCAGCTTCCCAGTGCGTATGTCATGCTCTCGCACGGATCCAAACCATCGACCGCCGCGAAGCAGCGCGACCACGAAAGACCAAAACAATTTTTGTCTTTACTTTAATGAGAGTGCTTTCCGGAACGTATAGGTACGAAAGATTAAAGTCCTAACCACATGCACGTGAAATCACGCGTCGCGTGAGCGTCGGCGTCGTTCGGCGGCAACGCGCAGACACGGGCACTTTCAATCGCGATTGAAGTGAATCGCGATCGAGTTTTCGAACGCGCTCGTTGCACTGCCGCTGCTACACGGCACGTTTCAATTGCGATCGAGAAGTTGCACCGGTTGCACTTGTGTGCGGCAGATGGCGCTAACAATGTACTTGCCGGCCGGCGTCAGGTAACTACGCGCGGCCGTAGGTATACGTAACTATGCAACCTTTACCGCACGCTCATTTGGGTCAAGTTATTTGACATAATTTGTGGCGTTAGTTACTGAGCGGGGACGAGAGTATCGCCGCTTTTGTTCGATCGCACTTGGAAGCCTCGATCGCGCGTGAGAAACCAGGATTGAGTTCGAGCGGGATCGAGCTCGATCGCGATTGAAACTGCCGTGTCACAGGGGCATGAGACCGGCGAAGTCCCGCTATAGTGTACTAGTATAGTCACGCGCTAGCCGCCCCGTCGGTGTGCTGCTGGACACGTTTGTATCAAACATGCCATTAGTTGAAGTCATTTATGAGCAGTTATTGCCGATTTTGAACTGCACTTAACAAGACACTAGCCTTATAAAAAATATTTGCGGGCAAATGTTCATATTCTGCGAAATGTCTGTCAAGTAATTACCGTCAAATCTGAACAAAATAAGAGAGGATGATGAACAAAGACGCACTTAGCACAACTTTACTTGCTACTTGATTTAACCTTGATGTTATATACCGACTGCAGCTTCATGTATTCAAAGTGTGAGCAAAGCAAGTTTCGGGGCGGCCTTGATACTGAGGTTACCATCGAACGTCACTTGTAGGTTAAAGGGCAGGCACTCTAGCCCCCTTTGTTTGCCTTGAAAAAAAAAGAAAAGCCGGTGAAACCCTCATTGCAAAAAAACGAGGTTTTGCCAAGATTCGAACTATGGACTTTCAAAACAAAACGCCAGCACCCAAACGTGCAACCGCTCGACCCCGCCAGGATTTTTTTTTTTTGTTATTACCGTTTGTCTAAAACGAAAAACTAGGTTACAGTGATTTTATAACATTCGCCACCTTTGCGATAACACAAGTTTAAAATCTCTTCAGCTGAACAAGGTCATCTAGCATTGGTAACCATTCAGGTGGTTCGCTTAGCGCTCTGTATACCTCACGTATGTTGACCATACTCTCAATGAAATACTCTCTGGCGGGCCGCGCATTGCGATCGGCATGCCTGCCAGCCATCTTGTGCGCCACAAGCTGTGCATGCTGATCAACATAAACATGTCGAATGGCACGCCTCCTGTATCACACACAGACAGAAAACGGATCCCGAAAAGGTTTATGGGCAGGTCCTTTTTAACAGTGCGCTGTAGGATGTCCCAGTGAAATCTCGCGTCTGAGCAGTCCAGAAAAATGTGGTCAATAGTTTCCGGCTTTAAGCATATGCGACAGTTAATGTTCCAAGGTATGTCTAATCCTTTCTCCTGGAGCCATGGCTTTACAGGAAGCGTGCCACTGTGGAGCTGAAAAAAGAAACTTTTAACGGAGGCGCGCACGGGCATTCTCTTTACCCTCTTGAGCACATCACCTTCCCTTCCCACTGCATACATAGACCTGTATAGGGGAATGGGTAACATAACATCAATGAGGTCCTTATATAACTTTTTGCGTGGTACGTAGCTCAAGTACTCAATCGAAAATCTCACTTTCAATAATTTGAACGCCCATACAACTTCGCGCATGAAACCACACAGACTCGCTCGTCTACCCCCAAAAGAGGACACAACAAATTGAGGTATGCGGTCACGAAGGCGCACTTGAATGACAGTACGTAGAAAGGGATTATTCTGATCCCTTAAGAAACAAAACCTGGACACAATCTGCTTCAGAAACAAGTGGCAGAGCCCCAAGCCTCCTTTTCAAACCGCGCGGAACAGGTTCGAGCGGCTGGTCCGCTCCCAAGTCGATCCCCAAATAAAAACCGCAAACACTCTGTGTAGCTTCTGAACAGAAACTCTCGTCATGGACAGCACCTGAAGGACGTAGAACACTTTGGCTACAAGAAATAAGTTGCACACAGTAGCTCGTGCAAACATCGACAAATCCTTCCCACCCCACCGGGTTGTCTGAACTCTTGCGCGTTCTGTTTCCAGCGTCCAAAATTCGGTAGGCTGCCTGTAGTTATTGAGTGGTACGCCCAAGTATTTGGCCGGAGTTAACGTCCACTGCATATTTTCAAAAACCTCAGGCGTGTCTTCCCACTCCCCGTGCCAGAAACCTAGTGGCTTTTTCCAGCGTATAGCACTACTCGTATGTTTACAAAAGCTTTCAGCTTCTTTTACTGCCGCCCGCAAGGGCACCTTGTGTGTTCAGGGTGACGGTGGTGGCGACACCGCGGACCCCAAGCCCATGTGGGTTGGACCCACTTACGCCCTGGCTGTGCGTGGCTTAGCCGTGTCCAGGGAAAAGGGCATCCTGGTGGCTGAGCCAAAGCCAGGGTTGTTTTGGACCTTTACGGCCCCCTGGTGGCGGCAACACGCCACTTTGGCCCCTGCTTCTTGCAGACAGTACCCCAGGATTGACCCGCACTGGGGAAAGTAGCCAGTCGCCTTTTCCTATATCCCTCACTCTCTCTCTTTTTCTGTCCTGTCATCTTTCCATGCCTTTCCTGTCACCTACTCTTTTCCTGTTTTTTTCCCTTTTACTCTCAGGCGGCAAGGGTTAAGTTTGTGCAAAATGGCCTACCTAGACAACTTCTCATGAAGTTATAGTGGCCACGTATGGCTAGCGTGACTACCTGCACGCTCCCCTAGTTGGGCTCCGTGGTGGGCGGCCGGCCTAGCCACCGAAAAAGCAGCTAAATTCATGGCTAAAAACAAGACACCCCCTGATCGGTCCCTGAAAATGGGTCCGGACCCAAGTCACTTCTCAGTACGTCCCGCAAAAGAACTGTGACAACTTCTCACGATTCTTTGTTTTTCAAGGAGTCGAGGAGCACATGCAGACAAAGCCTCCTTTTGAAATTGCCAAGGCCCTCAATCAGCTAGTGGGGACAAACTACAACGCCAGGAAACTCCAGAATGGAGATTTACTGGTAGAAGTGCACACAAGAGAACAGAGTGCAAAAATCGTGGAACTTGCAAAAACCGACAACAAGTATGTGACAGTGACAACGCACCGCTCGCTAAACTTCTCTAAAGGCGTGGTCTCCGAGTCCGAGCTATTCCACTGCTCCGACGTGGAGATTGAGACCGAAATGGCGGAACAAGGCGTGGTCGCAGCACATAGAATATTGATCAGGAAAAATGGAGAGGAAATTAAAGCCAAACATGTTGTCTTAACATTCCACTCTACTACGCCACCAGACTCAGTAAATGCAGCGTATCTGCGTTGCAAAGTGCGGCCCTTCATTCCAAACCAAAGGCGCTGCTTTCAGTGCCAACGGTTTGGGCACGGGTCTGGATCATGTCGCGGCAAACCCACATGCGCTAGGTGTGGGGAGGAAAAGCGCACGAAAACGAAAGATCCGAAAAAGAACCCCACTGTGTCAACTGTTCTGGTAACCATGGTGCATTCTCCAGATCCTGTCCGGTCTGGAAGAATGAAAAAGAGTCATGACGATCAAAACCACACAGAATGTGTCTTACCCTGAGGATTAGAGAAGGCTTAGTTTTCAGCAAAAGGGACTTTTGCGGAGGTGGTGCGGCAGGGGCCAGCACCATCTCTGGTGTCTGTAGGCACGCAGGTCGAACTGAGGGACCTGGTGTCGGCGGTGCGGCCCCCGCCTGTCCCAGAGGCTGGGCTGCCCCAACGCCCGGCACTGACTCGGTCCACGCAGGTGGACCGAGTGGACCGCTCAGTGGACTGCTCAGTCCGCACCCTCTACACAAGTCGGGCCAGAAGCCGCTGTACCGGCTACTGGTGGGGTGGAGGAGTCTTAGGGGCTAGCACGCAGCTGAGCGGGTTCTGCCCCAGCTGCATACGGTTGGCTCCCCCTTCCCCGGGGACGGTCGATACGCCCCAGAAGGCACCGCCGGGAAGTGGCACTGCTGCAGGTGCGGCTCCTGCACGGCAACGGCCTGGGGAACCCCCCGACCCTCGAAGGGTACCGAAGGGCCGCAGGAAGCCTGGGCGTCCTGCAGGCAACGGTAGGAAAGAGGGAGAAGAGCAGATGGACGGGAGCTCACCCACACCTCCTTGAAAACAAAAGAGCAAACCCCAATAGACTGGTATGGTGCGAATAATACAGTGGAACTGTCGTGGGTTATTGTGTAACATAGATGACATTCACGAATTGTTGGAGAAGTCCCAACCATCTATTATCTGTCTTCAGGAAACTCATTTATCTTCTATGCACAATAATCCACTCAGAAAATACAATCTTCACCGCAAAGACAGGACAAATGCACTTGTATCTTCTGGAGGAGTGGCAATCGTCACTCCCCAGTCGATCCCAACAACGAACTGAAGCTTCAAACCACTTTGGAGGCAGTAGCCATAAGAACGCACATTGGAATAGCCCTCACGATTTGCTCCCTGTATATTCCACCAACCGTTTCAGTGACCCAGAACGATCTGTTCAGACTCGTAGATGAGTTGCCTGAGCCTTTCCTGTGGCTGGGGGATCTCAATGCGCACAATGTACTGTGGGGAAGTGCTAGAAGGGACACACGAGGCCGACTTATCGAGGCTGTAGTGTCGGCAACTCCTTTGCATTTATTCAATAATGGGAGTCCAACTTACATATGCTCATCAAACCGCACCGAATCATGCATTGACATCTCTCTTGCAACGCCATTCCTAAGTGCCTTTTTCACTTGGTCAACACTTCAAAATCCTCTCGGGAGTGACCACTACCAATTTTTCTGGACTCAACACCGGCAGCACCCATGCTACCAGAGCGCACCAAAAGGTGGAAGTTGGAGGAGGCCAACTGGTCTGTTTGAACAAGCATGTGAAATTGAATTGCACGAAATACAGGACTTGAGTGCAGATGAAGCTTGCAGCCTAATAACTTCACGGCTCTTGGAAGCTGCAAAAGTGTCTATTCCCGAGTCCTCCGGGACACTCCCCAGGAGGTCAAAGCCGTGGTGGAACTCTGATTGCAGGGACGCCCGTAGGAAGCAAAACTGCGCATGGTCCCGTTTCAGACGCTACCCCACTGCCGAATGTCTAATAAACTTCAAACGACTCAGAGCAGAGGCGCGCAAGATAAGACGGCAGTCGAAAAAGGCTTCATGGCAGGACTTTGTAAGTTCCATAAGTAGTAACGTAAGCTCAAAAACGGTCTGGGATAGGGTCAGGAAAGTGAGTGGAACTTACAGTGCATTTACCATGCCACTTTTGATGGTAACAAAGGCCTTGCTGAGCAGGCAAACATTCTAGCTGAATATTTGCCAAAGTGTCTAGTTCAGCCAGTACTCTGAATCATTCCTCAGGTATAAAGAACGGGCTGAAAAAAGTATAATTAAGATAAACTTGAGTAATGAAGAAGCATATAATGCACCTTTTCTGCATGGCTGAACTACTCCTGGCGATTGCTCAGGGAAACAGTCGGGCTGCAGGACCGGACCGAATACATTATGAAATGTTAAAACATCTGACCCCAGGAACCTTAAAAGTCATACTACATTTCTTCAATAAAATATGGTTTGAAGCCTACTTTCCAGTAGCGTGGCAGGAAACCATTATGCTCCCACTACTGAAGCCAGGTAAAGACCGCAGTGAACCAGCAAGCTACAGGCCAATTGCCTTGACAAGCTGCCCGGGAAATGTTTTTTGAACGATGATCAACAAGCGGCTCACTCACTTTCTGGAAGAAAATCACGTTATTGATGCCCTTCAGTTTGGTTTCCCTGCAAGGCACTCAACAACTGACCACCTTCTTCGTTTAGAAACTAAAATTAGGGAGTCCTTTGTTCAACGACAACACTGCGTTTCCGTATTTTTTGACTTGTCGAGGGCTTATGGCACCACATGGAAACATGGTATAATGCTAGATCTGCAGGGGTATGGTGTAAAAAGCAGAATGCATTGGATGCTGAAAAGTTACCTTTCCAATCGCTCCTTTCGAGTGAAATTTGGAACAGTATTATCGGATGAGTACACTCAGGAAAATGGCGTACCTCAGGGAGGTGTTCTTAGTTTTACCTTGTTCTTAATCACGCTAAACTCAGTCGCACGTGTAATACCGAAATCTTTGATGTATTCGCTTTATGCGGACGATATTCAGGTCAGCTTTTCCTCGTGCAACTTAGCATCCTGCGAAAGGCAACTGCAAATTGGCATCAACCGTCTAGTGCAGTGGGCCGAGGAAAATGGACACAACTTTTGTGCAGGAAAAAACAGTCTGTGTGCCTTTCAGTCTGTACCGAGGAATTGTGTTAGATCCCAGCTGCACATAAAATCGGCCCAAATCCCTGTTCGAACTGAGCACAAATTTCTTGGTTTAATATTTGACCTAAAGTTAACATTTAAAAGCCATGTTAATTATCTAAAACACAAATGTCTGAAATCAATGAATGTTTTAAAACATTTATCCTACAGAACGTGGGGCTCAGATCGTACCTGCCTTTTGCGGTTGTACAACAGCCTAATTCATTCCAAGTTGGATTATGGCTGCTTTATCTATGGATCAGGTCGCGAATCTGTACTCAAATCGCTCGACACCGTTCACCACTGTGGCTTGAGAATAAGCACCGGAGCTTTCCGGACATCTCCGGTGCAAAGCCTGTATGCAGAAACCAATCAATGGTCACTTAACAAACAGAGAGTACTCCTCGGAAACATGTACATACTGAGAATTCTTTCCTGCACCACTCACCCTTGTCGACAGCTGTTTCTGAAACCTCGCTTTGAAACTGTCTTTACTAACAGGCCTCGGACTATTCCAACCATGTTTTTCAGGTACCGCATTCTTAATGAAGCCCTTGACTTTTGTGTAGATGATAACATGCTGGTCACCCACAGAACCGGTTATGCTCCATGGGAATACCGCAAGCCACAATGTGACTTTTCCTTGCTGAAGTACAATAAGCACAACACTCCAAAGGAACTACTGCAGCAAGAGTTCTTAGATATCCAGTTCAGGTATGCCGGATGTGCTACTTACTTCACAGATGGTTCTAAAGGAGAAAGGCATGTGGGAGCAGCTGCAATCGGACCTTATTACGAAGAATGCCAACGGCTCAGACCTGACGCTAGTATCTTCACTGCCGAACTGCAGGCCATACAGCTCGTTTTAAACAAAGTATGCACTGAAAGGACGCCACAGTCAGTCATCTTCTCTGACTCTCTCAGCGCGCTAGCAGCCCTGTGTTCAGGAAACAAAACCAAAAATCCGCTTGTCCAACAAGTGCTTAACCAACTGATGTACTGTAGCAAAAATCACTTAGACGTGAGTTTCTGTTGGGTACCGAGTCATGTAGGAATTGACGGCAATGAAAAGGCAGATTCCCTCGCAGCCCAGACAAAAGAGCTCGAGGTGACGGAAACTCGTTTACCCTACCAGGATTACAGACGGAGACTAAAATTATCAATAACGAAGAAGTGGCAGTCTGAATGGACAGAACTCAATGAAAACAAGCTCCACCTTGTGAAGCCGCACCTGAGAGAGTGGCAGAGCTGCAGACAAAAAGAAAGATTTGTAGAGGTGGTGTTATGTCGCCTAAGAATCGGGCACACGCGCTTGACCCACAACTTCCTATTGCTGGGAGAAGACCCTCCAGAATGTGAGCAATGTGGGAAGCGCCTTACAGTAATACACATACTTACCGAGTGTCTAGTTATGAAAACAAGCGTCGTGAACTTTTTTCTCACTTTTATAAATTTCAAATTCCATTGCACCCTGCTTTACTGCTAGGCGATGAACCCCTGGTTCCCTTGGAAAAGTTTTTTTAAATTTTTGGGTGCCATCAAGCTTTTAGAGAAACTTTGATTTTACCATGTTACGTCTTTTTTACATAAGCAGTTTTGAAATTTTTGAGTTCAAGCTTTTACAGAAACTTTGATTTTTCCACTTTACATAATTTTTACATGAGACTTTTACCGTAGTGTGTTCAAAATATATTACATTGTGTCTGGCGCATTATAGCCAAATTTGGCTGCTGCGCCAATAAAATTCAAATTCAATTCAATTATTTTACTACCTCTCGAACACTTTCTTTGTCGCTGCAGACTATGGCTATATCATCCGCATATGCAAATACTTTTACTTCGCTCTCGAAGAACTTATAACCACCTATTTTTCCACTGTTCATAATCTTTTAACAAAACGGTTCCGAGTAGATGGAAAACAACAGAGCACTCAAGGGTAGCCTTGCTTAACCGACGATAGAAGCTGAATACCTGGCGTAACTTCCTTATTGACAATAATACTAGCAAAGCAATCCCGATAACACATTTTCACCCCATCCACTATCACAGCACTCACATTCACGTACTCCAAAATACAAAACAAAATTTCATGCGCGACATGGTCAAACGCTTTTTCAAGACCGAGTTGAAGTATTGCCACATGTCCATTCCCCGCATCGCAACACTCTACGATGCTTCTCATTGTATGAATAATAGTGAAAGTTGTTCTTCCTTTAATCCCGCGGGTTTGGTGCGGGCCAACAATGATATTCATTACTGTTTGCAATCGTTTAGCCAACACTTTCATGTATATTTTATAATCAGCATTTGTGAGACGAATTGGGCGGTAAGAAGTTACAGAGAGTAATTGAACATAATCCTCGGTTTTTGGCACCAAAACAATGTGTGTCCTGCAAAAGGAGGGGGGCATCCGGTATACCTTGTATGCATCGACCAACAATCGCTGTAAAGCCATGGCGATTTCGCTTTTGAACATTTTGTAAAAGGCAACCCCCAAGCCATCAGGCCCGGGCGATTTTCTTGCGGTTAGCTCATCTATTGCCTGTTCAATTTCACTTATACTGATCGGCGCCAGGAGCTCCGCCTTGACGTCATCATCAAGTTTGGTCATAAGAGGCAAGAATTCAGTTTTAAAACCCTCTTCAAGGTGCAGTTTTTTACCAAACAGATTATTATAGTAGTCGACAAACTCACCCGCTATTTGCGCTGGGTCTCTAGAGCTTATTTTGACGACAAATCTGCTTGATTTCTTTCTTGACAGCATAGCTCTTTTCGTCACTAAGGGAGCACTTAGTAGGGGCTTCGCCCATCCACAAACGTTCCGATCGAGCTCGAACAACTGCAGCTGCGTATCTATTTTGATCTATAATCTCGAGCTTTTCCTTTACTTCCCTTATTTGTTGTAGAAAATCCCGGGGTTGTAGCAATCACTACTTATTAAAAACTCTAATTCCCGTTTAAGCTCGCTTTCTTTTTTTCTTTCATGGTGCCGCAAGATGCACCCTCTTTCAATAGCAAGCATTGAACTCCGCTTTTAAACTCTTCCCATGGCTTTTAAACTCCGCTTTTAAACTCTTCTAAAAGGCCATTGACACCGATTAGAAAGCAATCATCCTCAAGTAGCTTATCATTAAACTTCCACAACTCCACAGTAAAGCGAGGGTTTTGGTTGTTTTAAAGGCTTGCGGCTAAGGTACAAAGGTCAAAAGCAAAAAAAAGTAGTCAAAGAGACCAAGGACCCGAGGGAAAACAGCATGACAGGCATGACTTATTCGCCACACATTGGTACCAATTCTGCTGATACCTACGCTCTATCTAGCCTAGCATGACTAGCCTGCTGATGGTGTGTGTACCGCGGTGATTTACCAGAGGACATAATGGCACCAACATCATCTAATCCATGTTCTTGAATCAGCTCATTGAGACGACGTAAGCTAGGATCACGAATTGGTTTGTTTTTAAATTTTTAAATCTGTCCTCAGCATAGCAAACACAGTTAAAATCCCCCCAGCAACACGATAAATATTTCACACTTCATGTATGGGTCAATGCGTTCGAAAAAGCACCTTCGCTCATTTTCGTCGTATGGTGCATACACACACATTACACGCCACTGCTTATATGAAAAATCGCATACGACAAAGCGGCCCATTTCGCCAACAACAACTGCCTCCTCTACGATTCCCACCGTTTTACGAAGGAAAATTGCACATCCCCCAGAATGGCCATTGGCATGACACACACATACATTGTAGCTTGCTGCAAAGGGTTGTACCATCCGGTCAGTTTGTTCTTGAACCTCAGTCTTAGTCTCTTGTAGAGCTATAACATCAAGTTCTTGTTCTATGAAGAGGCGAATAAGTTGACACTCGCCGTTTTGCAGACAGCCCTGGGAAATTAAGGGTACCAATGCGTAATACTGTTTCTGTCGCAGTTGTCATTTACAAGCAAGAACAAATGAACTTAACAGTAGATACAAACTTTTCGGCAAGTGATTGAGTACAATGGAGTGCCAATGCAATGCTGGGAAAAAAAGAAGGGGGTAGGAACGAGGAAGGGGCATGATTCACACACACAGCACATTCTCCTTCTGAACGTGGGTCAAACCGCCTTTCGTGTCGCCGCAATTGCTCTCATCCCTGAGTGAACGTTCACGTGGGTTCTGTTGCCGCCAGGTTCTTGCTCGTCGCAGTAATGGGCTTTTTGCGGTACGGCGAGCGACGCATGGGAGCCGCTTTAAGAGGCGGCTCATCCGGGTTGGCAGAAACTCCAGTACTGGTCTGGGCGTCGCTGTCCTCACGCTGCCGCTTCGGTAGCGTGCTGGTGCTGTCCATGTCTTCCGCAATCTCTTCCTCAGGGTAGGAGACCGGGGGCACAGGTTGCACTTTTATACCCTCACAAGCACCTGTGGGCGTTGCCATCTCCTCAGATTGGACGGCAGGTTTTCCCTGCACAACACTGTTGTGCCCAGACTCCTCAGCTGCTAGTACAGTCTCTTGCCCGTGCACCGCACCAGACGCTTTTTCATCGGAATCGCCATCCGCAGTATTGCCCGTCGCATCAGCCGCCACGGTTACCACCTCCACGCCTCCACCGTTAGCGGCTTCTTCGGCATCCACTTCGTCCATGAGATAAACCAAAATATCGTTGCCGCCGACAGCACCGGTGACAGTGGCGTATGTTTTCACACAAGCACTCTCGTCGTGCCCGAAGCGACGGCACCGGGAACAGCGCGGCACTCGGCACTCTCGACGAACATGGCCGGCGTTCTGGCACCTCAGAAAGACAGGCGGCCTACCTGGGACTACGAGGAGCGCAAGGTCACTGGCGACGCGCAGTTGGTGGGGAAGGTCATCGATGGAGACGCCAGCTTTCAGCTTCAGCGACACGATGCGTATCGTCGAGATTTTCTCGACATAGCCCTGTACTCGCCACTTTTTCTTCGCCCCATCGGTCACTCTCCCGTAAGGAGCAAACGCTGTCCGCACTGCGTCGTTTGGAACGTTGTACAACACCCAGTGGAACTTCAAACGAACGTCTTGGTTACCTATGTCTATCACGAGGCACCGTCGCTCCTTCACACTGATGCTTGCGACGGCCACCAGCTTCTTCACACCATCTCCATTCTTGAAGGTGACCGCCCAGCAGTGATTCATTTGGTACGCTCCCAGAGCGATTACATCCGGAAGCAGGCCCAAACAAAGGAGCGCGCCTCGGAAGTGATCGACGCGGTATGGCCTTGCGCTCGGGTCGGCCTGCAGAAAGACCGTATTTAAAACTGTAGAATCTGTTGGCAATTGGGCAGAATGACTTGGTATTCCAGGGATGAAAAAGCGTGATTACTGTTCTGCGTCTGCACGCCAGCGCAGCTGAGTTAGTACGTGAGAGTCAAGCGGCTTACTCCCTAACCGGTAACGGGAGGAGTACCTTTGGACCTCCCAATGTCCGTCCACGTCCATCCACGCGCACACCACCATTATGCAAAAATGAAGCGAAATTCCGATGTGAGTAAGTGACGGGGATGTCATTTCGAGTCCCCGTACTCCGCACCCTCGCCATCATCCACAGAGTGGAGAGGATGCCATTTTTTTATTGTGGAACTTGTCTTTACTCCCCCCTCTTTCTGCTGATGTAGGAAGCAGGGGAAATTGCTACTTTCCCGAAGATTTTTTTTAGAGAGAGAGAGAGAGAGAGCCCCAAGGCGTCAGCAGGAGTGGCCGTCGCATTCGAGCCACTTATCCTCACCACCTTAGACATCGTGGATGGGTTCCCATTGCTGCTGTCTGTGGTTTGGCTGTTCAGTGCGCGATACGCTTCAAAAGCGAAGCGCACCTTCTTGCTTCTGGAGGCGTTACTTCCGCTCAAGCCCAGTGTCCTGGTCCGTATAGTTCCGAAGGCCGCCACCAGCATTATGAAGCAGTCAGCTTTAACGCGTTTGTTTTAATACCAAGTTATGCCTTCTTAAAATCTTACTAGCGCATCCTTGTTTGAGAACCACCCCTACTAAAAAACCCAGTAGCAGTGTTTCCTGCGTTTTCCTACTGTCCCACCAGCATATGTCTGTTGCAGAGTTACCGTGTCAATATCTTTTTATCATTGTGCTGATGGCACCTTTTAATGCGTTAATAGTACTGCAAGCTGTATTGTTTTAGCCCCAAATTTTTGTTTCGAAAATTTATTTTTTTAATGTGTTATAAATAAGAACTGTCCTTCCAGTCCATGTGAAGCACTCACTGATGTACTACGGCCATTTTGTTTTATTTTAATACTGTTAACTATTCTCCCACTGCTGCATTTCTACTGATGGTTTTCGCGCTAATGGCAGTACATTATTATTTGAGGGTGTTCATGGCATTTCATTGTCTTAATTTAATATTTGAGTTTCAGTGTTGTCATTTGATTTGGTGCATTTTTATTGGTGAATTTTTCTTTAATGTGTCCCAAATAGGAGCTACGTCTCCTTCTGTCTGGATGTGGAGTAGGAAACGCTTTTTATGCTGTGATATTTTATTTCGAAATAAATTGCTCTTTGTGGGAAATTGCAGAATGAACCGATTGTTGCGATACTTTCTTGGGAAATGAAGTCTGAGCTCGTTTCTCCTTTTTGACCATGTTTCAAAATAGCTTCTCCTCTTCTGGTTGCTTGTAACTGTCTACGGCACCATCGTGAGGAGGGGGTAGTATATATATAGTAGCCGGAGCGAAAACGCGCTGCCTCGCAGGAATAGGAGAACGCTCTTAGGGCGTAACGGGGTGCTTTCTAAGAGGGAGTAGTAGTACCATTCTTTTCCTCTCGTTACTTATGTTACTGTTACGCCAAACAAATATTGTCTTCCTGCTATCCTGGAATGAAGACTATCTCTCTCTCTCTCTGAAATATTTGCTATATTATTGCAAACAGAAGAACAAAATACGGGACGTTGTTTTTATCTGCCGTTATTGCTGAGTACGAAACACTCACAACTATTTTTTGTTTCGCTAGAGAACAGTCTTAAACCTCATGTCGTCTGCGCAACTACGCCGGTTTCAAATTCACAGGGATTTCACGTCGCCGAACGTCCGTGAAATTTTTCGCCCCATTTCATGCCTTTTTCATAGCTACAGCAGCTGCCATTTTTAACCTGTTGCGTAGCATCACGTCAGTTTTACGCTGGCTGAATTTGCAAATGTGTGACGTAGCCGTTCCCCCTAAGTGTTTATATTTCATCACTTCTTTTCAGCCAGTCACAGAGACGGCGTACCAAAGACAGGCCTGAACAACACATGCATACATTGTCATGCCCGCTCCTTTTCGTTGAGTTTTTCATTGCCGGCCAAGAATTATGCGCTGTCAGTACAGAGAAATACGGCAGAATTTGGAACTGGTGCAAGTGAACGTCACGAAACGTCAAAATTGCGAGAGAACAGCCAATTTTTCAACCGAAAGCATGTGGTCAAAACTGACAGCCAATCACAAAAGACTACCCGCAAATTCGTAGTTCGCGTGGAATTTAGTCCGTCGAGAATAGGGCCAAAACTGTAGCCGCCCGGCGGTCGCCTCAGTTTCCTAACTGGCTTTGATTGAAAGTTGTAGTGGCTGTATGTTCGAACACAGTGCCACAAAAAAGCGAAAAATAGCGTGTTACTCTCGAAGTGGAAAATAAAACAGTCTGTTTTGAAGCTAAGAAAAAAGGAAGTATAGCATATTTTTGCCGGAACAGTAGTGCCTATTATTCTGCAGGCGAAGCTGCTAGTGAACATAAATGTTAATATTTAGGGAGAAGCTCAATAAGAATCCTATTTTGTTAATTTTTCTATTTGTTCAAACATTGAGTGTTTCGAAGAGGTTGCAAATGTTTTTCATCGTGCCTATGAAAACGTCGCATTCGTGGTGAACCGGTGCACCGACCGTCAGCTACTGTCCAACAAAACATGTTGCTGTGCAAGTTGGCTCATATTTGAAGAAAACTAAAACGCGGCGTCAAACAGTCGGTGAAGAAGACAAGATAGGACGGATACAGGCGCCCGTATCTGTTGTATCTTAGCTTCGACGAAGTACGTTTCGTTTCTTTTTTCGTCAGCTACAACTTTCTTCGAAGCATATTACCCGCTCAGTCATAAGCTCTTTCGGCTCAGGCATGACGAACGTTAGGTGCGACAGCAAGCTGCCTGTTCTTTCACCGAACGTCCCGTTGACACTGCTCACGGCTACCACGGAACAGGAGGATTTTGCCTACCTCGTAGCTCGTAGACGTGTTCATGCATACCGAAGAAAACAAATGCCAAAACCGCTAAGAATCCTATAGTCTTGCCATGCCAAAGCAAGACGCTGTGCTCTTCCCATAACCGCCCACGACGACGTGGAGTCCCAGGTGCAGTTCCCTCTCCAGTATACTTACTATAGTCGGTGACAGCTTAAATCTGCAGAGGAGTTTCAAACATCAACGAAATGCTCTGCTCACAGGCGTGATGCGGTCGCCCTAGAGACCTTCGCAATTCACATTGTAGTTTTTTAACCAAATCCTTGTTTGGGCTGTATATAATCAGTACAAAGGAGGAAAAACTATAAATATCGATTTATTTTTAAGGTATGAAGAAGTGTTTTATGGAAAAGTACGTATGTGAAATCACACAAAAAGAACCTGAATGTAAATGCGATGCGGCAGAAAAAATTCCAACCTTGAAAAAATATTGAGATTTGGGAAAATATAATTAATAGCTTGTACGTTTTATAGTTGACATTCTTGCAAAAAGCTGTTTTTTATTTTTCTTTAAAACCGTTCCAGGTAACTTATGCATGCAATAGTTCCCCCCGTCTGATTTTGGCGCATTGGCGTATGTGTAGTGTGTCACCAACACCACTCCCAGCGCGCGTCATGTCTGCTTGCGTCGGTTCTCGGAGTGCATTGTGTGGCTCTTCTTCCGTGATGCATGCCCATGGTGTGACATTGGCATGCAATTCTTCCTTGCCTGGTGAGTCTGGTGGACCTTCAACCGCTATACCCAGAGCCATAAGCTAGAATAACAAGAGCTGCACCGCGTTCTACAGCACTGCGCGGAAATTGATCTTCCACTTCTAGGAGTTCTGGCGGGTAATAGGACCGAAAAGTACCGTCGAAGAAACTGCCGCATTTGCTACCGATTTGCTCGGAATTGGCTCGCGGAATATGTTTGTGATCACGAAGGAGGCACAAGCCACTGGTGGAGTTCTTTCAGTACTGCCTTGGAAATTCCAGCGGAATGCCGAGAAAAAGCGACGACACCCTCATGTTGAACGTGCTGAAGACTTGCCTGCACGACTTTTTTCGCCGCAGCGAGTCATCGATGGTGGCAAAGATCACAAAAGAGTTTTTGGAGTGTTCAGGTGACCCGCTTTTGAAGACGTTGACTGTACGCAGTTTGCTTCGACAGATCGGGTTCAAGCGGAAGAAATGAAGCGGGAACTCTTCTGCTTGATCGCAAAGACATCCTGGCATGGTGGCAGGAGTACATGCGTGACATTCAGCGATGCCGAGCGGAACATTGGCAGATTTTCTACTTGGACGAGACCTGCGTGACCTCAGGACACATGACGTGGACTGTGGTGACTGGAACCACTGTGACATCCTGTACAGACGTCTTGAGGCGCGGCCTGACGACGGAACAGAAGCAGCCTTCAGGTAAAGCTTAGCTGGTCATCGTTATCCACGTATGCAGCAAAGATGCCTTCGTTGATGGCTGTCTCGATGTCTTTCGTGGCAAGAAGACGGGACTGCCATGAAGAAATGAATGGCCCCTGCTTCGAGAACTGGTTAGAAGGTGGGCCGCAGAAGCTACAAAGCGCTAGGGTCATAGTCATGGACAATGCCTCCAACCACTCACCGCACAACGAGGCAGTGGCGACAACAAATTGCCTCAAGGTAACGATAACAGAGTGGTTGGGCTGCAAGAACATTCAGTATGGCCCTGGTCTGTCCAAGAAGCACCTGCATAATATAGGAGGTCGAGTGAAGCAGCGCTCCATCAGCTACAAAGTTAAACCTACCAAACAAAGCCTGTCATGCAAATGTGGCCGGCTTTATCGTGCGGAGGCTGCCTCTTTACATTTCGGATTAGACCCTATTGAATTGATCTGGGCGCAAGTGAAGAGCGCCGTGGCAGCTGGCAGCACGACATTTAACATAACACACGTGGAACAGCTGCTAAAGTAAAAGGTTAGAAGTCAGCTTGCAAGGAGGCAGAAAGCTGCGAGACATGTTGACACTCTCTAGGCAATGTTTCAGCATGTGATCTACTGAAGTGACCACATTGAGCCGACATTAAGCTTGAGGACGATAACGACAGCAGTTCCGATGACGCCACTGCTTCTCACAGTGACCTCTGTGATGTTGGCCGTCTTGACAAGCTTTGAAGAAGACGACGACAGCACTTCCAATAGCACAACCACCTCCGACGTAGTCTTCAGTTGGTGGTGTTTAAAGCGCAGAGGCTACACAGGAGGCCCACCGTAGTTGGGAGCTCTGGATTAATTTTGACCACATAGGAATTTTTTACGTGCGCCGAAATTTCGACACACGGACGTTTTTGCTTTTCTCCTCCATTAACAGCCACCGCGGCAGCGAAGGACCCCGCATCTTTGGGCCCTTTAGCCACTCAGCCACTGCAAAGGGCCGTCAACGTCTCTGGTGCCTGCCCTCATAAACACTCCACCGTCTCCACTATCACCATGGTTAATTTGCCTTTTTAAAGGCTATCGAATTTTTTTTGGCGGAACTGCTTCTTGGTGACAGACACCCCTTTCTGCTATGGGAAACTATATACGCAAAAAACAGTGTCTTATGAAATAGTTAGAATAATTTACTGGGCTCGAACACAACAGAAGGATGGCCATGCCACTAGTTTAATGGAAATTGTAATGTATACACATCTAAGCATTGCACCAGTAGCAGCGATGCCAGTGGTTTTGAATGTGATCAGTGGTTTTGACGGAATATCAGTTCCTTAAATGTGCAATAAGTATAAAAGCAAGTTAGCCTATATCAGTAATAGTAGAGTGTCGTGACAACGAACATATCACTCACAGCAGGAGCAGATACTTATCATTGCAAGAAAAAGCAAAAAGCGTGAAAACAGGTTTCGCTGCGCCATAACTTTTCCCACTAGATTTGTGACATAGGAAGTCTTGAACGGTGAATAACAGGATTGGTGAAGCTAGCAGAATAATCTTTCTTAAACTAACACTGAGTCAGACACATAAAAAGGTAAATTAATGTACGTTGGAACTACTCGTGTGCTTTTGTTAAGAATAGAAAGCACAGCTTCCAAAAATAAAACAGGGTGCCTTTGTTCAAGAAGCTAGCGTTGTTTCAGATTTTTGTTGAAAATTTTCACCTTGCAAACAAGTACCGCCAAAAGATGCATGCATGCACGTCAACGTCACAGCCTTCTGTACCTGGTTACCACTGGTGCATACATAAAACAGAAAGGGGCAAAATGAAACTGAGTGCAATCAGCTGGAATAAATGGAAGCGGAATATCAGAGGAAAATGTCAGGTTCAAATATTTCTCAACAAAGAAGCCATTCTTATAAAATAAAAGCTGAGAGAGCAATAAAACTACTGATCTCTTAGGTAAAACGAAAAAAAAATATTCAGTCTTTAGTGCTTCTTGAAGGACAATGAAATGCAGTATCAGTAGGCTACGCTTCTTCCTGTTAGCGAAATTGCCCACAGGTGCAAGGAAACAAGTGATCCACCCTCACATTATTGTGTAATAAGGGTCTCTCTCTCTCTCTCTCTCTCTCTCTCTCTCTCTCTCTTATTTGCCTCTCCAGAATAGTTCTGAGAAGTGGCGAGCTTGCAACGTCTCAGGGCTACTCTCGCAGTAAACATTTCATGGACAGAAATAAAGTACGAAGCTACTGTGAAACAGTCTTTGGTAGTCTTCAATTCTATCAGCAGTTTCGGGGCCAGAAGCAACAGCGTGTTCATGAGACAGCGACTTCACAGCATGAGGGCCTGAACCCATTCTAACGTAAGTGAAACATGTTTGTTAACCTTGATATAAAGAACTCGCTACGCTGATGAGCCATTATTTTTTTTTCGATGAGAAATCATTTGCGAAATTCACTAATTTTGCGAACTTCGCCCGCATGGCAAACTACCGTGTGTTTCCAATATGAATGCGGTATCTGTTAGGTGTGAGGCCGGCCGGTCAGCACGTATTCGCGTGTCCCCATTGCCACCTGTGGTGTGCGCCGCACGGGGCACCTTGAGCATTCTTGGTGACGGTATTGGCGACACCGCGGACCCGGACCCACTGTACTAACGCTGTAACCGACCATGCTAATGAGTTTTAAGGTGAAAGGTAGAAACCTCAAACGGCGGCCGTCAGAGCCCAGGTCAAGCTCCGGCGGATGTGCTCCCTGTCTGTTTACCAGGCAGGGAGCTCCGGGACCTCTTCAGAAATCAGGGTAAGGCTGACGAAGAAAGTATCCCCGTTCCCTGCTTTTATACATGCTCTATGGATCTTTCTATATTTCCCAAACCCAATGAGCGGCCCCCTAAAAGGGGCCGCACCGAAGTATCCTATCCACCCCTTCCGACCAAGACAATTCCAAAACTTGACAACTACCCACACTTCTTGGTAGTTGAATCTCTTGAGCAAACCAGGCCTATTTCTTCACAGTCCGTGTTCTTGATTTCGAAGTTCTTAGAAAGTATTATAGGAGAATCTTATAAATCTAAGAAGCAAAGAACCGGCTAGATCTTGGTCGAGGTACACAATCAACAGCAGGTCACAAAACTCCTGAAGCAGACACGAATTGCCGATCTCGACATCAAGTGAACAAATGTAGCGCAGCAGAAACACACGGGACGGAAAAAATACACACGAATGAGCGCTCACTTCCAACTGATTGTTTAGTCACAAGAGGGCAAATATATATGCTTAGCCTTAGCAGGAACAAAAAAGACGAAGGAAAGAAAAACAAAACAACAACAAAAACAAAAAATACTCACAAGGAAAGATCGAGTACACCCAACACGCGCCAAACATCTTCACCATCACAGTGACCTGTTGCGTATGGCCTCACATTGAAGAAAACGTAATTCACGGTCAGATAACGCAACCGACCGTTTGCTAACACAGTCGTTTTTTCCCGCGCTATCTGATCTTTCGTTGTCAGTATTTTTTGGTTTTTGTTGTGGCTTTGTTTTGTTTCCTACGTCTTTTTTGTTCCTACTAGGATAAGCATATATATTTGCAGTATTGCGAATAAAGAATCAGTTGGAAGTGAGCGCTCGTCCGTGTGTATTCTTCCCGTCCTGTGTGTTTTTGCTGCGCTACATTTGATCACTATGAATTACCGACTAGCCCAGTCTACAGCTTTACTTCGACATCAAGGTCAAGCCCCACCGCAGCCTCAACAGCTCGCCATGCGTGATCTCGGAGCCAGATCTAGCAAACAAACCAGAGGCCGATCTTCTTGAAGGCCTTAAAAGTCAAGGTGTGTAGCCTGTCTGGCGCATAACCATAAGAAGAGATGATAAGGTAGTACCCACAAGGCATATCATCCTGACACTTGATCTTTCTGTCCCTGCAGACCACATCAATGCTGGTTCGCCTCTTTCCCCCTGAGGAGGTACGCCGACACAGCTCGCCGGGGTGCGGAACGGCGTCTGGTTTCGCCGGGGACCCAGTACCGCGAGTCGGACTTGGTCCCGCCTTAACCCGCCCCAGTGTTGGCCCGGGAAATCCAACCCAGCTCTGCAACCGCTCGCTCAGCCAGCAGTGGCTGTGGTGGCAACCACGTCTTTGGGGATGACGCTGCATCCACTGCTTCCTCTCCACCGGCCCAAAGCACACGCAAGGGCATGGAGGAGTAGGAGACGGAGGCAGTCGCAGCGACCCTCTTCCGTACCTCCCTCTCTGTGCCATCTGTGGGGCTCCCCACGCCTTCGGCACTGGCAGCGCAGGCGAAGAACACCCGAAAGGTTACCAAGTCAAGGGTGCCCAGTCCGCTGCCCATCCCCTTGCCTTCAGATGACGACATCGACGTCCAGCCATTCTGGCTTTCATCGCAGCAAAATGAACGGGCTGCAACGTCCAGGTCAGTAGAGAAGGTCGAAAAACCTTTTCCAAGAGTCCAAGCCCCAAAAGATCTTACATAAATAGTCACACTCTAGTTGCTCTGAACACAATATAATGAGAAGGAAAAATATTGTTCAATCGAACTGCAGAGGCCTTCTTAATAACCTTGACGACGTGTACGAGTTCCTGCATGCTAGTCATCCAAGTGTAATGTGTGTTCAGTAAACGCATTTGAATTCCAAACACATAAATTTCTTGAAGAGTTACATGGTATGTAAAAAGGACAGGGATGGTTGCACACACTCTTCTCGCGGTGTGGCCATTATCGCCCGGAAATCCTTAGTATGCCACCCTGTCACTTTGAACACGGTCCTTGAGGCTGTAGTAATCTGCACAATATTGAATAGGTTATTAACGGTATGCTAAACGACCAGATTTAGGGGAAATCCCCAAGGTGAAGTAAGTTTCTGCAAGGAAAGTTTGACATCCACCTGAATTCAGCCATACGGCTACAAAGAAAAGCTATACAGCTTTCTCAGAAACTTCGCAGTTGAAGAAAAATTCGTCCTGGTCCAGGATTTCAGCCCGGGACCACCGCCTAAGGGGTGCAGTCGCTCTACCAACTGAGCTAACCAGGTCGCTAGTCGTTTGTAGCGCGAGAACAAATTGTTCGACAACTCGAAGTAATGGACAGGTGTTGAACGACCCAGATTTAGGGAAATCCCCAAGGTGGAGTAAGGTTCTGCGAAGAAAAGTTTTACATCCACCTGAATGCAGCTGTGGCACCCCGAGGCAATGAAACGCCCAGACACAGAACAACACATATAATTTGAGCACGTCAGCAGCTGATGGACCAGCGGCAGCTATGCGTGGCCGAACGCCCGGAGTTCTTGGGAGCACTGACCGCTTGCGGCAAGAGGCTCGCGCAGTGAGCCTCAGAGTGGTGCTTCATAGTCTTCGTCTTCGTTGATTCTGCTACAGGAGCCCCCACCCCTCTAGTCGCGGAACCATGGAATAAACCCGAAGGATACTTTTGTAGGTCGTCGTGTGGGTTTTGTTGTCTGTTGCGACTGTCGTGGCTTGGGAGGGTGATCCGCAATTACTATTGTGGATTCGTCTTGTTGTGTAGAGAGCGGCTCCTCAATGAACGCGAGTTAAAGGCGATAAACAGAAATAGTGTCCTGTCTTCCATCCAAATCCACGGTGAAATTGTTATCAGCATGATGGAAGACGGGGTAGGGCCCCTCATACGGGTGCTGAAGTGGTTTGCGCACGGCGTCACGGCGGACAAAAACGTAGGGGGACGATGTCAGCTCGTTGAGAAAATGGGCATCAGCATGCTGTTGGCAGCGCGGTGCGGGCGCATGAAGTGAGTGAGAAGGACCTCGTAGGTTGGTCACGTAGTCGGTGGAATCAGGGCGCGGTGATGATTCGAAATCAGCGAAAAACTCTCCTGGCAGCCGTAGTGGCGCACCAAAGACCATCTCTCCTGGCGTGGAGTGCAGATCCTGCTTCAAAGTAGCCCGAAGACTCAGCAGAACCAACGGAAGGGAGGTGAACCAATGGGTAGCGTCCGGGTGTGCCCTGAGTGCAGTATTGAGGGAGAGTTGGAAACGCTCAACAAGCCCGTTGGCAATGGGGTGGTAGGCTGTGGTCCGAATGCGGGAATAGCCAAGAAAGGTCAGAAGTTTATTTAAGACGGCCGACTCGAACTGTCGACCCCGGTCGGTAGTGATAGTTGATGGGACACCATAGCGGGAAACGAGCCGGCAACGAAGGTGTTGTCGATGGTTTTACTGCGAGTGACCGGAAGAGTGAACTCCTCGGGCCAACGCGAGAACCGATCCACGCAAGTAAGTAGGTATGTGTTGCCTTTTGAAGGAGACCAGGGCCCGAAAATGTCTACGTGCACCTTGTCGAAACGCTCAGGTGGTGCCGTAAACAAGCCTAAAGAGCCTTGGTGTGCCAGTTAAAATTTGACTGCTGACATACTAGACAGCAGCGCGTCCACTCCCGTACGTCAGTGTTGATGCCCGGCCAAACGAAGCGCTTCGTCAGCAGATGTTGTGTGGCTCTTATTCCAGGGTGCAATAGTCTATGAAAGGCATCGAAAAGAATGCGTCGGAAATTCGCCGGGACGAGTGGACAGGGGGTGTGGGTGAAAACATCGCAAAGCACCCGGACAGCACACGATGGGATGAATAGTGCACAAAGGTGCCGCGCACCGGGGTTTCAAATGCAGAGCATTTCAGTAACTCACGATGTCACTCGCGTTGTCCCGTCGTAGTCCGCACCGTCCTTGTCCGCACCCCTCCCCCTGCACTATATAGGAGAAAATACTATCCGGCGCCAGGTTTCGATCCCTCGACTCTGCGGGAGGAACGCAATGTGCATGGTGCTCTACCGACTGCGCCACAAAGTCGACACAGAACGGGAAGCTATGGACGCGCCTTATATCGTTGACTCATTCAAATTACTGCGGACGAGCGCTCTCTCGTCAGCAGTTGCCACAAGTGCAACTACATTAACGTAACGCAAACTACTTAACGTCGTTTGCCCCCGGAAATGTTCTCCATTTGATCGTGCCCCTCGCGAGGGGGATGTTTATACAGGAACTCCTACTTCTAGCGGACTCCTGGCGCCCTCTTTCTGCCATTGTAGAGATTATGAGGCGGTCTTCGAGGGGCGCCAAATTTGAATTCTACAAAATCGATTTTTTTACATCGTCAATTTCAAGGCAAAACCACGCAAGCATCTCATCGTCACTGTAAACAAGAGTGGCTCGTTTTCCACCCCGCTCTGGGATTCCACTCCTTCGGGAATGTAGTGCGAGAAGGCAAGTTTTTTTTTAAAGCAAAGCTTTGTAGCTCTACCAGCCAACGGTTCTTTCGTGGCGTGCGGCTCCCAACGCGTCGGAGGTGGCGGTGCGGGGAGGGGGGGCGGAAGGTTTCACTCACGGAGCACACTAAAGACGGCGCTGCGGATTTACCCAGCGTATGTTAGGGACATAAGGCGGCGTCTGCGGTGCAGCTTTGTCGTCTGCTTTAACTACGGTTGTTTTGGCCCTGTTTTGGTGCAGCTTCGCGTCCATTGCTCAGTGCCTTCCCACGGCCTGATTAACTTGTTTGACGGCACCTCCAGTGTAACCAGCACACGACGGAATTAAGGGGTCGTACCGCAAACATACGTTAAGCATTGGTTTATAGGGCGGGAAAACCAAATGTTGAGACTCCATACAGACATCTGGCCGATACACAAACCCTGCCTTTGGCGCTCTGCTTGCCACGAACGGGACCCCGTTTTCTAAGTTGGTGACTACCAATTCGGTTGTGCTTTAAGAGGTATTACAAAAGGCGAGACAAGCAACTGGTTCTATAAAATAGCGACTCGAAAAGTTAACTCATCTCTCTCGCAATTCTCAAAATTACTAAACTAAGAAGTTTAAATCGGCATAAATGGGAATCTCTAAGCTCACATGCCGATTGTTTCGGTGCCTGCGCTTGTGTCGCGCGTTGGTCTAGCCCCAAGCTAGCACATCTGGATGGCTAGCTTCCGCTGTCTCACCCTTCGAAAGACGCTCCTGTCGATTTTATTTCGCCCGACTCACGGCCGGTCCACTACGGCCGTGCTATAGCGGCGGCGTCCGCCGTTCCAGCCCGACCGACATGGCCGACGCTGCTGCTGCGTTCGGGACGCCGCTCACGCCAATTCCAGGTAACGGCTGGCAGTATCCCCGGTTTCACTGTGTGTAGAAACAAGTGTGTGAATTCAAGTGACGTCGCATGGGCAATTGTTGTGAGTGTCGCTCAAAGCGTTGCCTTCCAAACACCTCCACAGCATTGATTGGAGCCAATTGTTTTCTAAATGCGACTGCCGTGCCATACTATTTGGATTTCTGAGCCATATTATCTTGCACGGTGCGACAGCTTGAGCTCCTAGGCAGCTGTGTTGAGGGAAAACGTACTCGCTGGTTCTTTTTAGGTCATCATATTTGTGCTTCAGCCTTACCGCTAATGCATTGAGTATTGATACTATATCCGTGTCCGCTGAAGTTTACATTTTTGTACATTTTTTGGATCCAACGTTGTGCATTTTATTTTTGTTATCATGGAGCTAATGTCACCCTTCTATGCTCGTACCAAGTGTATTTTTGTACCACCCCTCATGTAATGCCTCCACTGCGGAGGCCCTTGAGGTATTAAAATAAATAAAATAAATAAATCATCATCATCATCACCAGCCTATCTACGCCCACTGCCGGGCAAAGGCCTCTCCCATTATTCTCCAATTACCTCGGTCATGTGCCAACTGTGACCAATTTATCCCCGCAAACTTCTTGATCTCATCTGCCCATCTAACTTTCTGCCGCCCCCTGTAACGCTTGCCTTCTCTAGGGACCCACTCTGTTACCCTTAATGACCAGCGGTTATCTTGCCTTCGCATTACATGCCCTGCCCACGTCCATTTCTTCTTCTTAATTTCTACTAATATGTCTTTAACACCAGTTTGCTCCCTGACCCACTCCGCTCTCTTCTTGTCCCTTAATGTTACACCTATCATTTTCCGCTCCATTGCCCGCTGAGTCGTTCTCAATTTAAGTTGAACCCTCTTCGTGAGCCTCCAAGTTTCTGCCCCGTAGGTGAGTACCGGTAAGATGCAGCTGTCATACACTTTCTTCTTCAGCGACAATGGTAGGCTGCTATTCATTATCTGAGAATGTCTGCCATATGCACCCCACCCCATTCTGATCCTTCTAATTATCTCTGCCTCATGGTTGGGATCTGGGGTCACAGCTTGGCCTAAGTATATATATTCGCTTACCACTTCCACTGCCTCGCCATCTATCTCAAACTGCTGTGCTGTCCCGAGGTTATTGATCATTACTTTAGTTTTCTGCATATTAATTTTCAGGCCCACGGTTCTACTCTGTCCGCCCAGTGCGGAAAGCATGCTTTGCAATTCGTCCCCCGAGTTACTTAGCAAGGCAACGTCATCAGCATATCTGAGGTTACTGAGGTATTCTCTATTAACCCTTACTCCCACCTGTTCCCAATCCAACGTTCTGAATACTTCTTTTTAGGTATTCAATGGCCAGTGGGACCTGCCACAGGGCCAATAATTAGACGAAGGCGTTCGACAACGGCACGCCGTTCGACAGCTGGGTCTAAATGTCAACGACGTCAAAAACGTACGATGGAGTACGGGACTTGATAGTAAGCGAACAGTTTCATTTCATTTCATTTTTATTTCCTTGAGGACCCCATGGGGGTATCACATAAGGGGTGGATTCAAAGCAAAAGAAAACATTATAACACAATAATTTTCCCACCATGCGTGATTTGTAACATTTACTCTGAAGGGTGATGCGCAGGTGGTTAAAATAATAGAGCAGGGAAGGTTGTTCCAATCGTTGGCTGCGCGGGGGAAAAAAGAGGCCGAGAAAGTGACAGATCTGTTGCGATAACGGGACACTGAAGTGAATGGCTTGCGCGGTGTGGAATGTATTTGGGGGGGGGGGGCGATGCAACAAGCTGAATTGAACGAAGAATGAAAAAAAATTATGATAGAGGGAAAGGGTGGCGTTAAGTAGGCGACCAGAAGGGGTGATAAACCGGATTGTGCTCTCAAGAATGAAACGCTATGTACGAGTTGAAGTGGTGAATGAATCAAACGGCGCGATTTTGGACAGATTCGACGTCGTTAATGAGGTATGTTTTGGGGTGGGTTCTATATGAGGGAGGCATATTCGAGTTTCGATCACATGAGGGAGTGATATGACAGCACCTTTACATGTTGGGGTGCAAGACGTAGGCGTCGCTTCAAGAAGCCCAGTGTTTTATTTGACGATGAAATGTCATTAGTATTCCAAGTAAGATCGCAAGACAATAAGATACCTAGATACCCGAATCATGATGTTGTGCTGTACAGGGACTTTCGCGATATGATATAAAAAACAGGTTTTTACTCCGGGGAAATGAAAGAAAGAAGTTTGAATTTGTGAAGGTTACGAGACAAGCGAATTATCGCACCATTCTGGAATATGGTTAAGGTCTTTCTAGAGAAGAGTTTGGTCATGAGTGTTAGTTAATGTTCCATAGATTATACAAGCACGTGCAAACATGCGGATTTTGCAGGATACGCTGAGGGCTAAGGGTTAAGCCATTAATATATATTAGAAACCGGAGGGGGCCAACAACGGAACCTTGAGGTCGATCTGATGTTGCTTTGAGATTCTTGGAAGATTTGTTATTGAGATGCACGAACTGACAAGGGTTAGTTAGAAATGCTTCGATTTATTCAGTACACTTGGGTCGAAGTTTAGCTGGGATAGTTTTAGCATTATTATTTGGTAGGGTACTGTGTCGAAAGCCTCTGTGTGATCTAGAAAGATTGCGTCAGTTTGTAAGTTTTTTCAAGGTTAGCATACAGGTTTTGAAGAAATATTGCTACTTGCGTTTCGCGAAAGAATCCTTTCCTAAAACCATGCTGGCGGGGGTGAAAGAAGTTAGAATCTAGAGAGTTTACAATCCCAGACTAGATGACATGTTACCTGATTTGCACGGGACGCTTGCTAAAGAAATGGGACGGTAGTTGAATAGACAGTTTTTATCGCCTTCTTTGTAGATGGGAATGACCTTGCCCATGTTTTATTCATCTGGAAGAATGCCTGTAGAGTGCGAGTGCGCATACATCAAGCACAGAAATGGGGCGATAGTGTCATGAGTGTCTTTTAACACTTTTGAGTTATATTTTCGGAGGGCTATTATTTCGGCGTCATCTTGCTGCGCTGATGCGAGTGCGGTGAAGTCAATGTCAGCCGAGTTGTGAGAACTGGAGTTTGCGGCGACACGTGCGAGTGTATCCGCGGTAGCGTTCTCCTGCCCTTGCACGAGCCGTATTTGCGTTGTGAATTCCCCGACGAAAGACAGATGGCGGGTTTCACGAGGTGAAAATTTGGTGGAGTTCGGCCGGATGGTGAAGGTAAGGTTTGTGGTCCGTCTAGATATAGAACTCTCTACCCTCCAAGAAGTGCCTGAAGGACGTACAGCCATGTGCATTGAAAGGAGTTCTCTTCCGTAAGTGCTGTACAGTGACTCTGCGGGTGACAACTTGCGATGAAAGAAAGCAAGGAGTTGCCAGGCATAGTCCACAAACTGTTGGAGGACAGCTCCGACTGCTGTGTCTGATTCATTGGTCATTAGGCAAAGTGGAACTCCCGGTCTCGGATGAACGAGAAGGGTTGCCTCTGACAGCTTGGTCTTGACATTCTTGAAAGCGGTTAGTTCTTCTGGAGACCAAGTGAGTGCCAATGCTCTAGGTTTGTTTCCCGTTAGCATGTCTGTCAGTCGCCGGAGGAGGGCGGCGCAGTTCGGGATGAAACGGCGGTAAAAATGTAGGAGGCCATGAAACTCGTGGAATTTTCTCACCGAAGATGTCTGTGGAAAGTCTTCAATGGCCTCTACTTTTGAAGGCAAGAGGCGAATGCCATTCTTGTCTACACGGTGGCCGATGAAGTCCAGCTCGTGAGCACCGAACTCGCACTTGGCTCTATTGACGATAAGGCCGTATTCGGCAAGGCAACTGAAGAGTTGGCGAAGTTGCTGGATGTGTTGTGCTGCGTCGCTACTGAACACAAGCAAGTCATCGATGTAAGTGAAGCAGAAATGGAATCCTCGGGTCACGGCGTCCATGAACCATAGGAAACATTGTGCAGCGTTCCGAAAACCGCAAGGCATGCGCACGTACCCAAAATGTCCGAACGGCGTGATGATTGCCGTCTTCGAAATATCTGCGGGCTCCTGGAGAGTCTCATAGTAGGCCTTAACAAGGTCGATCTTAGAGAAACCGTCGCCCCATGCAGGGTTGCTGAGAAGTCTGCAATGTGCGGAAGTGTTTGAAGATCAGGAACAGTGCCGTTGTTGAGCCACCGGTAGTCTCCGCAGGGATGCCAGTCTCCAGGTGACGGCTATGGAACGATATGCAGCGGGGATGCGTAAGGGCTCGACGACGGTCGAACTATTCCGAGCTAAAGCACGTGTTCGATCTCGTCACGTGCGATCTTGTAACGATCAGGCGGTAAGCGTCGAGCTCGAGCGTGAAAGGTTGGGCCAGTAGTGAGAATGTGATGAGTGACGTTATATCGGACGAGGAGGAGGAAGTTGGGAGGTGGCAGAAGAGACGGGAATTCCTCAATAAGCTTGTCATAGACCGACTTCGACGAGGTGCTTGCGACAGCCAATTGCGGTTCCTTCGATGCCATACCAAGCACAGAGAGGTGCGTTGTAGCATCAATGAGGCGCTTGCGGTGCATGTCAACCAACAAGTTGTTGTGACGCAGAAAGTGTGCGCCCAGAATGGGCTAGGCCTCATAAGCGATAACAAAAATCCATCGAAATGTTCCCCGGAGGCCAATGTTGTGTGACAGTGATTGTTCTCTGTAGGTTGCAACGGGAGTCCTGTTGGCGGCTTGTAAGCTGCTTATGGTTCGCATTCGCTTGTGAAACGCAGCTGAGGACGGTATGACGCTGACCTCAGCGCCTGTGTCGACGAGAAAACACAGTCTGGTGGTTTTGTCCCTGAGAAAAAACAAGCGGTTTACTTTGCAGCTGACACCACTCGCCGCCTCTAGTGGTCCGCCGGGGAGTTTTCCCGAAAAGTGCAGGTGGTTGTACACTTCCCCGCTGCTTTTCCAAAGTTGCGATGATACCAGCACACGCCTTGACTTGAAGGCGACGGCGAACGGCGGCCCGAGAAGGAGCGGCCTCGCGAGAGAGTGTGTTAGCGCTGGGCTGAGAGAACGGCAATCTGATCTTATAGCTTGGTGATAGCTTGGTGATCTTATACCTTGGTGATCTTATAGCCTGATCTTATAGCTCACGCAGGCTCTGCAGCGCAGGTGGAGGCGGTGTTGTGGATTGTACTTTAGTGGACCCGGAACATTCTGGGAGTGAGAAGGTGAACACGGGACGTTTGACAGGAGTGGAAACGTCAAGGACGGAGTCGGCAAGATGGGCCTGCTGGGAAATGGATAAAGCTCTCACGGTTGCCTTCACCATGCGGACGGAGGAGGGCAGGCATTGAAGAAAATGCTCTCGAAGCAAAGCTTGATCGAACGTGGCTTCCTTTTCCACAAGCAACTGTTGAAGGCGACGCAGTAGCTGTGAGGGTTTGCGATCACCGAGTTCTTCAGATTGTTGAAGCTGTAACCATCGTTGTTCCGACATTGTCGTCCGCTTGATGAGTTCACTCGTCAGGGTATCAAACGGGGTGATCGCCGGCGGTGAAACAATCAGGTCACGAAGCTCGGTTGCGATCTCGTGAGGCAGTGCAGAAACGAGGTGATTGAATTTCTGGCTCTGCGACATGATGCGAGCAATGGCGAACCGGCTGTTTACCTGGGCGAGCAGAGCTGTGGGTCCTCAGGCCAGTACTGGGGAAGCTTCAGCGAAAGTGCAGCCACGTTACCCTGAGCGGCGGAAGATGTTCGATGGCTGTCATATGCAGCGGTTGCTCCGAGCTGGGCATCCGAAGCGGTTTGATTGTCGGCTGCCACGTCCGATGTCCGTGGTCACCAATTCTGTGGCAACACAATGCAATGAAAACGCCGAGCCACAGAAGAACACCTATTTTTTGAACCCGTCAGCAGCTGACGGGCCCGCGGCAGCTATGCCTGGCCGAACGCCCAGAGTTCCTGGGAACACTGACCGCTTGCGCCACGAGGCTCGCGCAGTGAGACTCAGAGTGGTGCTTCGTCGTCTTCGGCTTCGTTGATTCTGCTACACAGGCGTACTGCTACAAAAGAAAGCTACACAGCTTCCTCAGTATCCTCGTTCCAGGACAAATTTTTCTTCAACTGCGAAGTCACAGGAAGCGAACCGCCAGTAGGCATATTATCTGGGAACGGATGGACCCCATGCTTCCTTGAGAACACAATGCAAGAGCTTTTTGTATGATTAGGTTAAAGCCATTCTTTTCTCCCAGCCGGCAAATTTCTTCACACCAAGCTTTAATTGACGTTCGCATTTTGAGATATTACATGATTTAAAAGATATCTGCACATCATCTACATACATTGAATAAGAAATTGTAGGTGGCAGTGCCATTCCACGAGAGTTCATCTTTACTATGAGGAGAGCGCCGATCAAAACGCCACCTTGCGGTCCCCCATTTTCTTGCACGGGAATATTTGAGATTGCACAACCAACTCTGACGCGAAAGGTTCTCTCTGACAAATGACTAGTAAGGATGTTAAATATATTACCAGAAACACCAAATGAATTTAGATCACTAAGGATCCCATAACACCAAGCAGTGTCACAGGCCTTTTCGAGTTCGAAAAACACACTTAAACAGAACTGTTTGTGAATGAAGGGCATCCTTGACGTATGACTCTCGTGCCACAAGTTGATCGTTTGTGGATCTCCCCACCTTCAAGTCTGCCTGGGAGCTCTCAAGACGGCCATTGTACTAAAAAAAGTACACGAGCCCCCGGTTTACCATCTTCTAGAGAAGCTTGCACAGTCAGCTGGTCAGGGCAGAGAGAGAGAGAGAAATACTTTATTTATGGCCAGCAGAGAGTGGAAGGTCAGGCTACGCAGAGCCTCCACATCCCACCCACCTTCACGGTGTCTTCGGGACTAGGCGCCGCCGGCGTCGGCGTGAGCGCTGCGCGAAAGGTACGCGGGTATTCTTCCCTTTCCCCCCCGTCTGCGACTCACTCCGCTTCTGCCTGGCGAGAGCAGCCTCGAGCTGCTGCACGGCTAGATTTTGTGCGTCCAGGTCCGTCGAATATACGGCACTCGTTATGGTGTCCAGCAGCCGGTCGTAGAGGTCGGCAGCTTCCACGGGGTGCACTGCACAGTTCCATAGGATGTGGGCCAGAGTTGCGGGATGTTGCCCGCACACACTAGACACGTCACTGGCGTACACGTCCGGGCACACGTGACGCGCGAGCACTGGCGTGATCACTGACTGTGTTTGTAGTTGGCGTAGTAGCACTGCCTGCTGTCGTGTTAGTTCCGGTTGAGGCGCCGGAGCGGTGCACCGGCTGAGCTGGTACCACTCCAGCGCCTCCTTGTACGGGAGGAGGGGCTCCGGGTCCCCCTCCATGTCGTCATTGTCGTCTTTGTCGTCGTCTTCGCGCTGGCCTCCCTCTGTCGCGGAGCTCGGCAGGGGGAAGAGACCACCGCCGCGCGGTTGGTCAGTCCTCGCGCCACTGCGTCCGCCGTATCGTTGCGGTTGGGGAGACTGTCGCCCACGTTGCCTCTGATGTTTGTGTGCGCCGGGAACCACCGAAGGTGGGTGGCCAGCACCGCTCCACTGATCACCGCACTGCACTTCACCGCGCGCACTGCACTTTCACACACGTTGTTCTTGGCGTAGTTCGCGATGGCCGACCACGAGTCACTGAGCACTGTGGTGCACTGCGGATCCGTCAGCGCCAGCGTGATCGCCGTCTCCTCCGCCTGCCGGGCGGACGGCACGCGGACGCTGCAGGCGCTGTATATTCCTCCCGTGGTGGCGCGGGCCGTCCACGTACAGGGCGCCCGTGTCGTTGGCGTGCGTTGCAGCGAGAGCGCGGGCCCTCGCCTCTCTGCGACCGCGGTTGCGGTCGGGGTGGACGTTGCGGGGCAGCAGGAGTATCTGGAGTCGCCGCATCACGTGACTCCGGCTGGAGCTGCTGCCGCTGCTGTTGCTCCGCTGTCTCGTTCTGCTGCGACGCCGTGCCCGCCAGCCCGAGGCGTTCCAGGATACGCCTGCCCGAGCTCGTGGTGGCGAGGCGCTCGAGTTGCGCCGTTCGTTGGGCCTCGCTGATCTCCTCGAGGGTGTTGTGCACACCGAGCTCGAGCAGCCGGGACGTGCTGGGGCTATTTAACAAGCCCAGGACCGTCCCGTACGCCTTGCCGATGGCCGCATTGATACGGTCCCTCTCCTGGCGCAGCCAGAAGTGGAACGCTCCGACGTAGGCGACGTGGCTCATCGCGAAGGACTAGAGCAGGCGGAGGAGGCTGGCCTTCTTCATTCCGTTGTGCAGCGTCGACACCCTCCGGATGAGTCGGCCCGCCGCGCCGATCTCGGCGACGAGGCGGTCCACCGCGGTCTTGTTGCTTCTGCTGGCCTCGATGTGCATGCCGAGTACCCGGAGAGTGGGGACCCTGGGGATGACTGTGCCGTCCCTTGTTGGTATGTGGATGTTTACCGATTCTTCTGCCTCTTTCTTGCGGTACCTGCCCGGCGATGGGACGATCCGCAGCTCCGACTTATGCGGCGAGCACCGCAGTCCGGTGCCGATGAGCTGATGAGCGTCGCTGCCAACGCCGAAGCAAGCATCGCTAACCGGTGGGGCCGCCGCCAAGGCCTCACCCAGTTATAATCCCCACTAAGTCAAGAAAGTTAACGCTGCAATGACTAAGTCGGCACGCATGCCCGCCGGCAAAGCGAGGGATGAGCATAAGATTATAATTAGACCGCTGGGCAGACTCCACGCCGGGCGCGTCAGAGCGACAGAGCTCATGACAGCAATAAGAACGGCCACCGGTAGCGGTAGGGACGAAGCCTTACGTGACACCATTTGCCGGAACACGCAACAGAACATCATCGTTGTGAGCACGCCGTGCGAGGCCCGCGCAGCGAAGTACGCACAGCTATAGTCGATACGAGTGAGCGAGCAAGAATACGAGACAGGGAAGACACCACAGAGGAGATTAGAGAGAATGTAGTTAATGAATACAACCCGCTAGCGCTGGACGCGCATCGCATTGGCAATTCCACGGCGGTGATCGTCCTGTTTCAAGGCCTCAAAGTACCATCGACAGTCAAGTACGGCACATTACTGCTAAGGTGTAACCTGTACAGACAACACCGAGAAGTGCGTACCACGTGTGGAAATATTGGCCACAAAAGGGACCTATGTCCGCAACCGCACGTACGGGTATGCCTCGCGTGCGGCAAACGAGACCCGGGAGAGGAACACGAATTAGAGTGCAAACCGCATTGCAAACTGTGCGGAGGGCCCCACACGACCGGAATGCAGGGCTGCACAAACAAATTCAAGATCCCATATATCGTCAAACAGCGGCAATGGGAGCGAAAGGAAAGCAGGGCCCCCGAGAGAAAAGACGACCGCAATTTCCCGACATTAGACATCGCGACGGCGCTGAGCTGAGAGGTGCTTAAAGCACCCCTCAGCTCATGAAGTGTGAACTCAGAGTTATAAGAAGTGGCTGATCTGTCATTGTCATGTAAAGGCTTCTTTTCGGTCACGAGATTCCGTTATATGAAAGTGTTTGTGTAGTGTGCTGAACTAGACCCGTATTGGAAGTGTTGTGCAAGTGTGTAAGCCTGGTCTTCAATTGTGTCCCCTGTTGTGCTGACCAGCGGCAGGCTGTGTTTTGCTGTTGTTTGAGTTTGCGTATTCGTGTGCATACTTTCCGTGTATCTCTGTAGGAGTTATTTCAAGTTATGAATCAACCCCAACTATCGCGTTTGTCTCACGGCGCAAACGGTTTCCATACGCATTGCCCGTTTGAACAAAGGAGGTTACTCGACGTGGGGGTACTGACGAAGGATACCCAATGACTTGTTCTGGGCCTCTCGTGCCCGCCTACAGTCCTCATTCTACCACGGCTTCCGGTGGGTGCGCGGGGCAAGAGAGGCGTGGGAAATGAACTTTTCGACGGCGTCAAGGATGTGCGCGGTGAGTAGTTGGGTTGCCTGCTCGACGTGTAGGTGTGTCATGGACGTGTAGTGTAGTTAAGATGAATCTGTAATTGTATTCCAGTTTGCTCTTGCTTCAGTAAATCTGGTAAAATGGAATGCTTCGGCCCTTACCTATATATGGTAGTGAGGTGGGGTAGTGGTAACTATCATATAGGTCAGTGCCTACACCCAACTCAAGACATGAAAAGACAACTGAAGGTCCAATAGCCAAGTGAAGGTGTGAATAAGTGTTGTGTCCTATATTAGATTATGTTCGCTGTTTTCTCGTTGAAAAGACCTACTCCCTACGATGTTAAGGATTTCTTAATTAAGCGACCTTGGGCATCCGTGCGAGCAGAGCGCCAAAGAGAGTAGTTGTGCATTCAGGTCGCCTTTGAGAATGAGAGGCTGGGGTAGCTGATCTACCAGACCCTCGAAATCTGAGCTCGAGAGCTGGAAGTCAGGAGGGATGTAAAAAGAGCATAGGGTTATAAGCCTATTGAAAATTATCGTTTGAATGGCAACAGCCTCCAGGGTGGTCTGTAGTTGAACAGTGGGGCACGCCAAGGATTTCCGTGCAATGATGGCCACACCACCCGAGGATGTGCCACCACCATCTCTGTCCCTCCTAAATACCATGTAAATATTCAAGGAATTGGTGAACGTGCAGTTTAAATGGGTTTCTTGGAGACACATCACACTTGGCTGATTGGAATGCAGTAACTCATAGACGTCATCAAGGTTTTTAAGAAGGCCTCTGCAGTTCCATTGCATGATATCTTCTCTTCCCATTATTGAGGTTTAGAGCTGCTGGAGTATAGAGCTTAAGTTACACGCCACAGGCCATTTGGGAATGCCTCTTTTTACCCCCGCTTCGTTTACCCAACCTTTCCACTACCTTGCTGGAGATTACTGGGAGATCCTCGCCCGTGCTACAGCTCCTTACCGCCACAAGGGCTCAAGATTACATGATCTGCTTCGACACTCCTTAGGAGTGAGCCTCGTAAGAAGTACACTTATTCTCTCTCTCTCTGTCCCTCCCTCCCTCCCTCCCTCCCTCTCTCTCTCTCGAGAAGGTAAGTTTCCGTGCCAAAGTACCACTGATGGCGTCTGTAACTCGAAAACGCCCTGTAGAAACGCCAAGTTTCTCTGAAGATCATTATGATTGATCGTAGGCGAACTGAAAGAAACAAAACGCTCTCCGTGACGTCAATCCAACTTGGGTGCTCAATGTTACGCACCGGCGTTTACTCGATTGCTCCATTTCGACATAGTCGAAGCGGTTATCACAGCTTAATGTATCAATGGAATGACGTTGCCATCCCGCCGTGAGGCCGCTAGCCGCGGTACCTTAGGCCTAACGTCACAATTTAAGGCTTACAGCGTTAGGCGTAACGTCACATTTTGAGGTTTAGTAAATAGAACCCGCACACAGTGAAAAAAAAATACCCCGCATTTCCCGAGGGGAAGAATGTGAAAGTGCGAATGCACGAGTTGAATTTGCGCGGTTGGGTAATGTTCGCGAAAGAGAGATCACACACACACACACAACTACAAAGAAAGATGCATTTATTCACAGACACTTATTTGTGTTGTCGTTGTACTCGTTGCTAGGCGCGCTTCCCTCCGCTCCGCTCCGTTGCTAGGGGAGAGGAGGCGCCCGATAACACCTCCGGAGGAGCGGCGGACGATTCAGGCTCGCTTAAGAAGTGCATTCGCAGTTAAAAACGCCGAGCGGCCGCCATGACAGGATGTATCACGTGACGTCACCATTCTTGCCGTATCGCTGCCTCTCTGGAAGCGCTCGCGAGCGAGCGCACGCGCGCGCCCAGACCGGTCGAGGTCTTCGCCGTCCCCATAGGCCCGGGCAGCATGACGTCAGTCCCAAACCATGACGTGTACACACGCCCGAGCAGCTCGCGCCAACCACAGCAGCGCCTCGGCTTCGTCACGGGAGCCCCGACGTCGGCAGTTTGGGGCACGTAGCAGATGATGTCATGTCGACCCGCTCTGGGCTTTCTCGTGCGGGCGAAGATTAAAATGTATTTTAAATATGTTTCGCTGAACGGTTACTGTTAAAACTTGCTGAGAGATATCTCCTGATAAAAAGGAAGCGTTTTACATAGTTATCTCAGCTTTGAAATTTCGTGTCAGTACTCCTTTAAGCGGGTGCATTAGCCCTTCTCACGCCCGATTCCTGGCCAATCCCCCACGTGGGTATGTGCAGTGTCAGCAGGAACAACACCAAGAATGAGCCATGGGGACGCGGCCATGCAGCGCGCCCATCTGCCCCCGTTGCTAGGGAAGACGAGGAGCGCGCGCACCTGCAGCTGTTGCTATGCGGACGACGGCGGCGGACGATTCAGGCTCGCTTAAAAGAAGTGCATTCGCACTTAAAAAGTACTCACTGTACGCCAAGAAACAGGTACCGACTCATTCCGCAGAACCCAAACACTAACGTTATGCCTATGGATTGAATAGGCGAAAGTTAGTGCGCCTATCCTAGAAAAGTAGTACATACCTGCAGAGTAGCATATACTCGCAGTGTGGGATTGGCCCAGCAAGTAGCCCTCACGAGAAAGCTTCCCGTTCAATCATCGTCGTCGTTAGACCGAAGGCAGTTGTTGTGAACGTTATTCGAAAGGAAGGCCAAAGGCCAGGTAGGGGGAGGAAAGGAATGGGGAGGGCGGAGCAAAGTCCTTGTACGCCGTCCTCAAGTTATCTCTTCAGAAGTCGTGCAGACCCCTGCTAAATTGCAAGTACTAGGCCTTTTTTTGTGGCATAAATGACGATTTCGAAGAGTGTGTTGCGTTAGAGGGATGTTGAGTCGATGTAAGTTGAGGTGTCGTGGTGAGGGAGAGTGAATGTACGAAAGCGATAAAACTTGGGGCAGTGCCAGATGAGGAGGTGGAGATCGGCTGCGATGGAGTGGTTGCAGTAGAGACATGGGGGGTCGTGCTCGGATTAATACCATTGTTGAATGGTCTCTGGTGCCGTACAGGTGTTGGTCAGAAATTTGTTCAAAAGATTTATTGTGCTCGGGTGAGGGTGGGAAAGGAGGTGAGGTGGCCAGAATGGGGTGAGTGCTTTGAGGCGTTGTTATTTCAGTTGCATGAATCTACGGAGCCTGATTGCGGGAGCGAGAGTGGGGTCATCGTAAGGGCAGTTGGGCCAGGGGTGGTCCGGGCAGCGCCCGGGGTCCATCGGAGGCTATTGTGAGAAAGGCGTCCTGTGCAGCCACGTGAGCTGCTTGGTTCCCAGGAGCGGCTGGTTCATCACCGGGGATTCAGTCAATTCGGACTTGGCAGCGATGATTTCTCAGCAGAATCCTATCTAGGCCTAACCTCTGTCTTGGATGCTGAAAATAGCGCGCATTACTCTGGAGTTGCTTATCGGCGTGAAAAGAATGCCGCTTTCTTTCCGAGTGCTTTATGCACTTTCGTTGATCACGATCCTCGCTACACACACCTAGAAATTTGCAGTACGTAAAAAAAGATGGTAGACGGTCACACATGCTATCGTGAGGCAGAAAATAATGATACATAATACTATTACTAGTCAAATAAATTATCCATGCAAAACATTGTATGTATAAACTTTATTATTGGAAACATAAAGGTCCGTTTTATGAGAAACGGAACTCGTTTATCATGAACCGTCTTCATGGGCAGTACTGCATGGATTTTTAAACATCCGTAGGAGGTCCCACATAAATAGTTTTCTGGCGTGGTACTGGGTGGGAAGGAACACCTAATACCACGTTGGGTTCGGTGACGTCGTCAATGGGCGGTACTTGTCCCGGTCCGCACTCTTCCTTTGTGTAAGTTGTTAAGATGGTGGTCTGGTCACAATGTTTCTTGAAGAACCATTCGCAGCATTCTGAACACGAGGCACAATTTCCAGAAAGATTGTCTTTCACCAACATTACGCACCGACTAGGTTTTTTTGCGTGTGTTTTAATAGTCTTGGTGGTCGCCTTGCCATCCAGTCCTGAAAATGTAACGCAGCGTTTTGAAATGCTTATCACGTAAATGATTACAGCGCAGACGTTTTGATTATGGTTAAAAAGAGTGCCCCCTGTTCTTCCCCAAGATTAAATACAATAAGAAATATGGCCCTGAATAGAGGCGAAGTACAACATACGCAGTATATTTTGGTCAAAGTAATTTGGAGCCTGTAGCAGGCCGTGGCCACCTGAAGCGAGTTTCTGAAAAATGAGATGATTATGATCTTGCCAGTGTAAATCATTGCCAAGAGTAACTCCGAGATATTTAACTGATACAGCTTGTTGTAGCATTTGGTTATTTATATACAGATTAATACAACTGGCGGCAACAGGTATTTTTCGAGAGTAGAAGGTGATGAACTTGGTTTTCTTTGCATTAATATTCAACCTATTAGTTATCACTCACTTTGACACTGAGTCCAATTTATTGTTCGCTATGGTTTAAAATTCATTAAGGTTGTGGGCAGTAAGAATTAAACAGGTGTCATCAGCATATATCAGTACTCCAGCAGTGTGAAGCGCTCATGGTAAATCATTGATGTATAATGATAATGCCAAGGCCCGAGAAATGATCCCTGCAGGACCCCTGCGTTGAGATACTCCGATGAAGATGTAACGTTGTTAATTATTACTGTATGTTGGCGTTCACTGAGGTAATCTATTAAAGGTGAGATGCACTGTTACGGAAGGCATATTGCTTACGTTTTTTCAATTGGAATGTTGTGACTGGCCGTATAAAATGCTTATGATAATTCCAGGATGATGACGCACACACGCTTACGATTCTTAAACTCCGTATCAATTACCTGCGTTAGGGCCAGTACTTAGGTTGAACTGGAGCGGTGTTGATGAAAGCATTGTTGTTGTGGGCAGAGTGCTTTGTATTTATTTATAAATTTGTTGTACCGGTTGGCAAGACTTTTTTCAAAAATGATGTTAATTATACTTAGAATTGAAATTGGCCTGAAGTTTATAAGGTTCCAAAGGGTCACCTGCTTTATATATTGGTACAAACTTCGCAATCTTCAATGACGATGGGTGTATAGCAGAGTTAATGGAGTGATTGAACAAGTGGCATAATATGAGACCCAAAATCTGAAAATTTTTTTGATCATCCTTGGAGTAATGCCTTCTGTGCCAACAGATTTGTTAGACGTCATATATGAAACGAGGTGTTGTATTTTTTTTACATCTATGTCGAACATTACAAAGGAATTCGGTAGGCAAGTTTCCAAACTAAGTTCATCTGATACAGATCGAAGTTTCTGTGCTAGCGATATGCATATGGAAGCGAAAGTGTAAATAAATGTACCAACCGCATTGCTATCAACAATATCGGGAAGCACACGAGGTGTGGGTGGTTTGCCTGCGACTTGCTTGATGATGTCCCACATTTTTTTAGTGTTACCGTTAGCTTGCTGTAAGCGACTTGTGTAAAACTCTTTTTTTCTGGTTTTTAACAATGCTACCAATTTATTCCACATAGCCTTAAACTGAATAAAATTATATTTAGTTTTTTCTGTTGTGTCGCCATTTATGATACCAATAATCTTTTGTTTTAATTGCTTCAAGAGGGGCCCTGCTCATCGAAGGCAAACCGGCGTATCGTGGGAGCGCAAAGAAACGTTCTCGCTGCTTTTTTTCTAACGCGCCAGTAACAGCATTAATGAAGTTAGAAAATTCAATATTGACATCATTGCAGTAAATTTCACCAAACTTTAGCAACACAATATTATATCGTAAAAGGTCGTAGTTCATCTTGCTCACTAGTCTGGGACATTCGTGCCGTGGTTTCGGGGAAGAGTTAACTTTTATGAAAATGGGTGGGTGGTCGCAGATCGCCTGACTATAAAATCCGGCCGTTACAGATAAGGTTCAATAGGAAAGAGCATGGCCGAGTAGTGTAGCGGATGAAGCAGTCACTAGCGTGGGCTCAGTGATTAAATTAGGAAAGTTGTATGATCTCAACAAGTATTCGTATTTTCTGTGCATGGCGCTATGTGTGTCAATATTTATGTCTACAACAAGTCCGATTACCGCTTTGTGATCGTGAATTACTGAAGCTAAGACCGTTATAATTTTTTCCAAAAAAGAATTGACACAAGAATTAGGAGGCCGATAAACAATGCCTACAATGAGCGACGATCCCAGCACAGCAAAAAGAGATTCGATAAACGATGTGCTACAAGTAATACCTCGTAAGATTGAAAACGAACGTTCCCTTTAATAAAAAGCGCTGCACCACCACCCCACGAACGGGATACACGCGCGTTTGACATTAGAGTATACTCAATAATTGTTATATTTTCACCCGGCTTGGGCCATGTTCCTCGTGTTGCTATTATGGAAAAATTTCTTCTTGCTGAGCTAAGAATGAGACAAGCAGATTGACGTTTTTTTTCCTATGCTGCATACATTGCACTGAAAAATGGACGTGCAAGTTGTACCTTTCTTGTTGGTGACAGGCATTGGCATCAACGCAAGTTCAAGACGGGTGACCAATATACATCTTTAACAATCTTGTCAAGATCATCCTCGTACCCCACGTGAACTGTTCATGAATTTTCAGTTTTCCTGCAGAATTTTTTCTTCAGATACCCAAGCAAATTTCCAACTTTTTTCTCGCTTGGCTTGAATTGGCTTGCCGAGCAAAATCTCGTTCTCCGAACAAAGGTGCTCGTTCACGAGCACTGGCTCGCTGGCAACAAAACCATGACTCGTGCGTTCAACCTGTGCTTCTTAGCAGACTGCAAGAATTCGTCACATTTGTATTTGGATACAAATGTGATGATTACATTAGGGGGACCTTGTCTACGCGTAGGCACTCGGTGACTGACATCTACATCAGCCAAAGACGCGTCGGTCTCGAGGCAGGATGTCACTGTAGTGAAGATTGGGTCAAGGACGTTTGAGTAGCCAATACATTGGAGTATTTTATTCTTTTTAGTTTTCTTTTGTTTCTACTTGCCCACGATGTAAATATTTCTATTATAGCAATGAAGTTCCTTTAACTCGCAAAGTGAGCTTTTTCTTAAGATGCAAGGTGTACTACACAGATGGTTCATTTACGCTCTTTTATAAGTATTTCCGGGGTTCTTTGCGAGCTTTGTATTTCTTCTTCGGTATCGGGGAGGATGTATACGATGCATATTTTATTTTGCCATGTCATTTAGTTGAAATGTTTTGGCTATTTTTTTGTTTTTTGAAAATTCTTTCCGACTACTTATCCCCATTTACGCTATTACGATTTCAGGTGTTAATTTTGTGCGATTCTACATTTCACACACAAGGTATTTCCAACCCCGCAGCCATCGCGCTCAGCAAACATGCCTTGCGAGCGCCAGACGCGGACGGGTCCGTTGATTGCGGAGGCAGAAAAAGGCACGAGGCAACAAGGGCAAAACACAAATGGCATTATTTATTGTAACGTGAACATCAAATACACTGCGTACAGACTAATCGTAGGCCATAACGGCAACATTGGGAGCGAGGCATTAAAGAACGCTAGAGATTGAGATGGTTGGACTAACCGATGGAATACCGCAGCTGTGGGGCGCCGCGCGTGCCAGCGCGGGTTCAGTCTCCGACCTCGCGAGGCCGAGTCTCTTTGTGGCGCGTTCCCCAGGTCCGGATCAGCGTGCCGAAACGTCAGCGTGCTACCGCAGTCCCTAAGACAAGAGACCGTCCTCTCGGCATGCGACAACCCACCAGACCTCGCCATTTGGTGGCGCTAGTAGGCTGGAAGAACTGGTTCTCGGGTAGGGCAGACGGGAAAATGGTCAACGCCTCCACCCTGGCGATAACGAACCCTCCGGTCACTGGCGCAATCCCGCATGGCTCCCGTCGCACGAGCGAGGCGCATTGTGCAACGCCGGCCGCAATGGGAAGCTAGCCGATAAGGGGTTCGCTTCCAAGTTGCGATCGCCACAATTTACAGGGGCTACGATTACAGGTGTTAAGTGAGGCTTGAAGACGTCAGCTGTGAAAAACGCACTTGACCAGCTATAAGTATACCTCATCGACGTTAAGCCACAAAATTCTCCACCATGCACTCTAGGGTCGGGCAAATATTGTAGGTTCAAATCCGTTTTAAACGTTACCTGCATGATTTTTGCCTTCCATACGAATCTGGTTTGTGGCATCAATATGCACAGCACGTGTAAACTGATCATGGGATCACTGAGTGAAATAAATTGATCCCGGGCCATGGCATATCACAAGTGTTTTGCCATGATATGGTTCTTCGACAGTTGGTCTCATCCAAAAAGACAAACCAGAGCCCGCACCAACGTTAGTAACTTCAAAGGGTAAATTCGAATACCTTGTAACCTAAATGCATTTAATCCCCAGAATACCTAATGTTGGGGGCTCAACAAATGAGCGGGAGAACACAGTAGAAACCGCGATACTAAAAGGTAGTTCTAGGTATGCTTGTTAGCTTGTTCTATTAAAAGCTGTAATGAGGAAGCTGATACCCAATCTCCGCTCTTTGTAATGCACTCTGGCAGCAAAACACAGAGCGAAACAGCCTAAAACACCACCGAAAACGGGACCCGCATCGTAGCCGCGCTTGTTACTCCGCAAGCGATAGGCTCCAGCGCCTTAAAGTCCACGTTCTGCCACGTCGGTCGGTCAGTCTGAAGACGTAAATATTATCTCAAACCGCGGTCCGCAGGGAAAGCAAGCCGTAGGTGCCACCGGCGGAGCGACCAGTGGCGTAGCTGTAGGTGAGTGCATAGTGAGCTCTCAAGGTGAAGGCATTTTCAGAGCGCACGCATCTGCCAGAGCGACCAGCGGCGGTAGTCACCAAGGCAACAAAAACGGCGGACAGTCACGGCAGACGGTTGTATCGCATTCTAAGCGCACGAAAGTGGTACACACAGAGGCTTTGCACTGGCAACGAAAGACAGATGCTAGCACCACGCCCGTTACCACTTGGCGTAGTTTTTTTTTTTTTTGAGGCCGAAAGAACGGAGGAGTACGTTTGCAAGGCTGGCGCGGGAAGCAATCGCACAGCATCTCACGGCACAACCTGCAGTGTTCGACGCCCGCATCAACACGCGTCAGAGCATTGTGACCGCTGACGTAGACCCTGAGGAAGTGCAGGGCTAGTCGGACCATACATCGGCAGGCTCACTCAAGGGTACGCTCACAACCCTATACTCACTACACAGGGGTGCGTGGTGAGTGAGCCTCACAATTGTTTCGGGCGGGCGAGTGCGAGAGACTGCGAGCACCACTCGCGCTGAGCCCCGCTCACCACTAGCTGGTGCGATTGCCACTTGCGGGGAGCCTCGCTTACCACTCACGAGAGAGAGCGTGGTGGGCGGTGTTCATCACTCGTGAGTGCGAGCGCCACTTGTCGTAAGCCCCACTAATCACTTGTGAGTGCGAGGGCTACTCACGGCGAGCCGCAATCGCCACTCGCCAGTATTGATCCCCGCTCACCACTCCAAAGTGGCGACAGCACTCGCGCTACTGGCGTGATGTGCGGGGTTTGCCGAGTTGTGGACTTGATCGTCACTCTTGCGCGTGTACTCGCTGTTGGCGATTAGTTGCGGGAGCCGCTCGCTGTGGTGGTTGCAGCTAGCGCTTTCTATTCGTTACGCTCCTATTAAGCACACAATAACACACGCACAGAAAAGAAGGGCGGCAGTCAATTCAATTCTTCGGTTATCTACTGTTGTAATTGCGAAGGCTGTTTTAGCGCTTATTTGGCGGCGCCAGCGTAGCGGATGTTTCGGGGCTTGACTTAAAGCATTTTGCGAAGCATTCGAATGAGTGCTTGTCGGCGACCTTGGTTATGACCGTTGTTCATATTCCTCGTTATTAGGGCGAGAGAGATGCACTTGCGTAGTTTCAGGGTGATGCGTTTTCGGGGGTGATGAGTGGCAGGAAGTTAGTATCCGAGGCGTCGGAGGAGGTGACAGCCAGTGTGTGAGCTTGAGCCATTCGTCGTGGTTTGCAAGATGGGCCTGTCGAAGTTAGTCCCAGGTGTTATGAATTTTCATCTGTAGTAATTTGGCAGTGGAAGTTTTCGGGGTAGCCCTAGAGCTAATTTATTGGCTTGCCGGATGTTCATGTAGAGCTCTTGGATTTCACCATTTTGGATAGCCAAGTATGGAGTTACGTATGTGATTCGGTTTGAATGAGGCACCCGAGGTCGTTTTTTTATTCCTTGTCGACGATCACTGATGAGTTTGATGAGGTCTGTGATTTGTAATAGCGTTGGTAGTAAGTTGTAACTAGTAGAACTGCCTGCGACATCTGATTAGATAGTAAGTACCAGAACGCGAATGGTAGGGGTGTTTAAGATAAAAATGCCATGTAGGCTTCATTGTGGGTCTAAGTGGGGTAGTCGTTTGCGGCGTCGCGTTCGTTTTTGAAAGGTAGGGAGGGCAGAATCACGGCCTCTCGATAGAAACTAGGAAATAGTTTCTATCGAGCGGCCATGGCAGAATTATGTGGTGCAAAATTGAGGCCGTGAACTCTAAGGAAGTTGTCGGTGGTGTCAGTGGCTCCTTGGAGGGCGCCTTGTTGTTCACCAGTAGAACTGCTTGTGGTCAAAATAGTGAGATCGTCTGTGAGAGATCCCTGTGAGAGGTCAAAATAGTGAGATCCCCGAGATAACTGATCACGCTGTACTTAACGCTTCGTTTTTATTCAACAACCAGGCCCAAAACATTCCACGAAAACCCTCACGCTCTACGAGAAGTGTAACTATGAAGCCTTTAACAATAAACTATCCATATTTTGTGACTGGTATTTAAACGACTTCTTCCAACGCCCCCTTGAAACTAACTGGTCTTTGTTCAAGTGCAAAATCCATGATTTGATCAATAGGTTTATAACCACAATTACAATTACGGAACGGGCGTCTTCACCTTGGTTTAACACATCTCTTAAGCGTCTTAACAATAAGAAAAAGCGATTATATCGCTCGGCTAAACTGTCTAACACCGCGAGCGCTTGGAACAGGTACCGCGGAGTAGCAAAGGAATATGAATCGCGTGCTGCGAAGGCTAAGCGTTCTTTTTTCTCTTTACATTACCTAATATGCTACGCAATAATCCTAAACAATTTTGGAGAGCCATTAACCCCAACCCCACAAAAACATTATCATAACTTGATGAACTCGGTGATCCTATTCCAGATCATATTACCCCTCAAGTATTAAATTCTGCCTTCTCTTCCGTATTTACCCCTGAATCTTGCAGCCCGCTTCCAGATTCCCCATTCCTTGATTATCCGGTCATGCCAGGCATTACATTCGATTCATACGGAATTGCAAAACTAATTGACGAATTGAAATTAACGTCATCCGCGGGAATGGACGGAATTAATTTCAAAATACTGAAAAACACTAATTCTGTAACGAGCATTATTGTTTCATACATATTTCAGCAGTCCATTTCATGCGGACTGGTGCCGGAGGAGGACTGGAAGCTTGGTAAGATCGTTCCTGTCCCGAAAAAAGGTCTTTCATCTTCACCGAGTAATTATCGTCCCATTTCGATCACAAGTGTATGCTCTAAGTTAATGGAACACATAATTTATTCCCACATAGTACATTTTTTAAGTTCAGTACATTTCTTTCACCCTAACCAACACGGTTTTCAAAAAGGACTTTCATGTGACACTCAACTCGCCGTGTTTGTTAACGACCTGAGTTCTAGCCTGGATATTAACATACCTGTATACGCCGTTTTCATTGATTTCGAAAAAGCCTTTGATAAACTTCGCCATAATAGATTATTTTTGAAGCTTCCACGTCTTAACCTTAATTGTCTTGTGTTTATTTGGATATGTGACTTCTTGTCTAACCGTAAGCAGTTCGTTTGTGCTAACAACCATCGCTCCTCCTTATCCGCTGTAACCTGCGGCGTACCTCAAGGCACGGTCCTTGGTCCTCTGCTATTCCTAATCTATATTAACGACCTCCCCAATAACTTAGCTTCTAACATTCGTCTATTCGCAGACTACTGTGTCATTTATTATCCTATTCACAATGGAAGCGACACTGTCATCCTGCAGTCTGACCTTTCTTTGATTCAATCATGGTGCGAAGAATGGCTGATGTTCCTTAACATAAAGAAAACTTGTGTCATTTCTTTCCATCGCCGACAATCTTATTCCTTCAATAAATACTTCCTGTTTGATTCTGAAATTACAGCAGCTAATTCATGTAAATACCTCGGTATCACTCTAACTTCAGATCTTACCTGGTCATTCCACATAATGAACATCACTAATGACGCTAACCGTGTTTTTGGCTATCTTCGTAGAAACTTGCGTCTTGCCCCACCTTCTGTTAAACTTTTAACCTATCTAACACTAGTTCGCCCGAAGCTAGAATACGCATGTGCCATCTGGGATCCCCATCATATCTCTCTTATTTAAGCAGTTGAAACTATCCAAAATCGTGCAGCCAGATTCATTTATGCAGACTACTCCTATCACAGTAGCGTCACCGAACTAAAATCTCAAGCTAACAAGATTAACTTAGCTTCACGCCGAAAAATTTCAAGACTGTGTTTGTTCCATAAAGTTTATCATGCATTGCACCTAAACCATGTTATCATTCCAGCTCATCGTCTTTCATGCTGTATTAGCCATTCGAAAGCGGTTTATCCGCTGCTGACATCGTGCAACACACCAGCATCGCCCATTTCAAAGAAGCCATCGAACAAATCATCCGTTTGTGAACTGTCGACCCCCTCAAGTAACACCCCTTGACTGGGGCCCTTGAGGTATTATAAATAAATAAATAAATAAATAAATAAATAAATAAATAAATAAATAAATAAATAAATTGCAAGTTGTATGTGTGGAGTTTGTTGTAGAAGTGACGGAAGTTGTAGTATGGCAAGATTAAAGAGGAGTTGGGAACTGCCTGGCCCGTGGAGTGTACGAGGGGGTCGGGCACGAAAGAAAATGGATCTGATGGGGCCGAGGTTGAGGTTGGCTGCGCGATTTGTAAGAATGTTTTGTACTTAATTGTATGTAGTGCGCCACAGTTTGTTAATTGGAGATATCCTAGTATAGCCTGGTGGGGTAATTGACAAATGCTTCTTTATTGTCCAGGGCTAGGAGAGCGGGTTTGGGTTTTCAGCTCAGGTGTGCAAGGACTTCGTTTGTTAGCTGTAACAGGATTACTTGCGAGGATAGGTGTGCGTGGCAGAAGACATGGTATGATGTAGTAGGTTGTGTTCTTCGACGTACGCTGTGAGACGATTATTAATTATCGGTTCATATAACTTTCCTACACACGATGGTAAAGATATTGGACGACGATTTTCTAGGTTGACTGCCTTCCCGGGTTTCGGAATAGCGCGATTTTGGCAGGATTTTTAGACGCAACGCATCCCATCCTCACCCCTCTGCCCTTCCTGCGTTTGTCCGGCGTCGTGCGCACAGCTGCGCCTCTCCTCCTCTCCTTTCTCCGATAGCGAACACTCTCTTGCAAGCAGCTGCGGGTTGGTGCAGCGCGCTGTCACTCCGTTGCTAGGCGCCGGTAGGCGGCGCTGCGCATGTGCAGTACTCTCTCTCTCTCCGCGCTCTCCTCTCCTTCGGGCGCTGTGAATATAAAGCGGCATGCCGCGCTCCGACGGTCTCAGTCGACGGTCGTGCGCATTACGCTTGCACTCTCTCGCAGTACTCGACGATTGCTTGATGCAATCGTCGATCCCCTAACTCTGCACTTTACGGACCACAAGGCACTCATTCTCGTCTGCAATAAATACCGTACCTGAGCATACGTGTACTGCATGTGCATTGCATGGTGAAAATGGAAAATTACGCCCACCTCCCCTTCGCGTGAGAATCCCTGCTATAAGCGTAATCAATACGATGGAAAACGCCAATGGAACCCCCCATGAGATGCGTCGTATCACACCAAGGTTCCCGCGAGGGGAGGTGGGCGTACTTTTTTGAGGTGGCTGACAGTTGGTCGTCCAGAAATTAATAAAATAGTCAAGCGTGTGGCTACTTATTCTGGGTTGATTGATTGATAGATTGGTTTATGTTTTTAACGCGCCAACACAACGCAGGCGATGAGGCGCGTCTTAGTTGAGGGCTCCGGATGAATTTTGTCCATCTGGGGATCTTTAACATCAGCCGAAATCTCGTACACAAGGGAATTTTCGCTTTACGCCTCCATCAGAAAAGCGGCCGCCGCGGCAGAGAATCAAACCCGCGTCCTTGTGCTCAGGACAACGTCTTAGCCATTGAACCAGTGCGGCGGGTGCATTCTGGGTTGAGGCTACGGAGTAGTTTCTTGTGTATTCATTGTTTGCCTGGTGTGTGGTCACAAGTTAAGTTGCTGATTTCGAAGGTGAGTTCAGTGAGAGTAAAGGGTTGTCAAGGACGGGGTTTTCTTTGCCTTGGTAGCTGCGAGGTGGAATGTTTGGTGGTTGTGTTGCGTAGTCGGCGTAGAGTGACGAGTTGTGCCTGGACCTGCGTTTTATTGAGGTGGTGATTGTGCCCTAATAAAAAAGTGGAGCTGATGGAATTCATGAAACGTCAATATGATGGAATATTATTATGGCAATAATAATGGCATGACGGCAGTAGACTGCGTGCTGGGACGGTGGCAGGGTTATGAATGTAGGCATGCTTGTAGACGTCGGCACGTAGGTAGCTGACGGCATGCTGATAATGGTAGCGTCGATTTTGGCAGGTTGGTTACGGTATGACGGCAGATATGCGAGAAATTGCACGAAAATGATGACGACATGAAAACAAAAGGTGCTACGTAAAGCAAAATAAAAACTGAATTCATTTCTACCGAATGTATTTATAAAATAAGAATTGCACCACATAAGTAAGCTTGCATTACTTGTGTATTGCTCTGTCCATTCATATCGTGATCATTTTTCTGCTATCCTGCTACAATGCTCTGAAAACTTATCAAGCATTTTATGGGAGCTTAGAGGTGTGTGCTGGGGTGCTTAAAAATATTGCACAAAACAAACTTGTTCTTAACGTTGGATATATTATCATTAAATACCAATAATGGTGAATATCTTCGAACAGGTGGGCAGCTGAAAAGAAAAAAAAACTGAGTTACACACTAAAGCTTATACAATCCACATCAACTCAATGCAAATGTATACGCACAGTTGACATGCCTCCTGCACCATTCTGAGACGGTGACTCCGATGTGGTCCCTATCTTCTGCCAATCCTCTTCGCCATAAAAATAAAAAATCTGCAGATAAAGAACATTTTCACTAAATTAGGGGCAAACCATCCTTCTAGGACTCCTTTCAGGCCATGGAACGGTGCTCTTTACCTGCACTGATCTAAAAGGCATCGCATGGTGGCAATGCCTTTCCCTGGACAGGATTTTAGTAAGGTTGCAGAGAAATGAACCAGTTGCAAAGCGTGTACTCTACATTTCTGTCCTCTGAAAAAACGGGCCTTTAAGAAAACGGGATTTTGCCCAATTTTATCTGCTTCAGCCTCCTTTTAGGAACAAAAATACAAAATACTTTCCCAATTCATTACTTCTACAGTTAAGGAGACGCCTTTTAAACTATTGTTTCTAAGAAACATCAAGTGACCATGCCATACTCTCAGTCGGCAGCACAACTAGTGCGACATCATGTTCATCACCACAAAACTTTTTCTATCCATGTGACGAGTTACGCAACGCTTCAGCTGCCTGGCAACCATATTTTGACCTACTGGGTGTTTGCAAAATTTTCATACTTCGGTTTCTGCTCTTTTTCGAATTCTCTTCGGAACATTACCTTTCCAATACCCGACGTCACAACGCCACTTGAGCCAAAAAAAGACCTCCAGAAAAGAACCTGTGGCCTCTCGGCAGGCATTATTATCTTAGCGGCCAGACTACAACCCCGAAAGGCGTATGACACCGAAAAATGCTCCATAAAGGTCATTTGTATTTGTAGGCGCGAGAGAGAGAGAACGCTCTTTAATGTGAACTGGTGAGATTTGTACACCAGCACTGCAGACTTAATTTTGTAATTGCTGATAACCCCAAAATTTTAACAACCAACTTACTATTGAAAGCGTCTACAGTCAGGCATACACGTGCATATACAGGAGAGTACACATCGTAGCATTATTTCTTGCAGGAAAGCAATCGAATTCGGTGCACAGGTTTCTAGTTCCTTATTTTCACGCTTCACGCATGAAAGTTGCGTTGACTTTAATATCAGAGTACCTAAATATTCATGATAAACCTGTTCAAGCAATGAATTCCAATTTTTGTTTCATTGGCGTTTGTTTCGTCAAATTAAAGGCTTGAGCAAGAATATTGGCTAGAGACCGACAGTCTGTGTACATTAAAATGTGAAATCCACCAGTGGGATCATGAAGTGCAATTACAGGGTTGTACAAGAGTGAAAACAATGTTCAGGAGCAACGCCCCAACTCATAAGCTAGCGTCGAGCATGGGTACTGTGCGTAGATCAAAGCAGATAACTGCGTAGATAACTGTGGGTAGATCAAAGCACTTAAAATTTTCATCAATCCAAATGGAGTCAGATGTTTGAAATGGAAAGCTAGCTTTAGCGGCAGCTTGACGTTCAGCAAACTTGTCCCAGTTCTGGCCTTCAACAAAGGAATATATATCTAGTACAGTCACTTTACAAACTAAGTCAGCAGGCAGGATGCCCATTTGTCATCAAAGCAACGTTTTTTGTGTGAAAATTTATCTCCACAGCTGTACGATATGTTTGAGTGGATAATTTCTCTTTGTTGCGCAGGACTGGACTGGCAGGACTGGACCGGCACCTACTTGTGAGATATTACTTTTACTGCAGTTCACACTGCGGGGTATTTTCCCCGTTTCTTGTTGCATCGGTATATGTGTTTTCCTCAAGCAAAGCATCAATCCAACCTTCGAACCAAGCAGGGCAGTGGATGGAAAGAATAGGTGCAGTGCATTAAGATTGTCACTTGAATCCATCACACAACCACAAAATTCATAATTGCATCACATGTACAGCATTCAAAACTTGGTCCCTCTTTTTTATTTTGACCATATACATAATTATAGTTGTTTAACTAATGTAAGCTAATAAGGTTGTCGCTTTTATGTAGCCAGTTTTTCGCTCTGGGTTCCTGAGTACTCCTTTGTAATTTTCCAGCTGAGATTGTGTTATTCTGAGTGCACCTGTTTGAAGACAAGGTCTGTTGTGTGTTTTAATAAACAGAATGATGTAAGTTTCGCTTATGTACATGTGATTTGCCATAACATTTTTCCAAGGGGACCTGTGCTCTAAGCGATGTTGATATGAAAGAATTGTGGCACCACTGGCAGTAGTGAGAAAGGTTCTGGTATATACTTAGCATTCAGAGTCGTCATTATTTAACATATCTGTATAGTGGTAGTGGTGTTTACACCACGAAAGACCACTGCAATACAAACACCACAAATCACGATTCAGTCCAACCAGCCCGCAGGTCTAGACAGAGACTGCTACGCATTGGAAGCACAGGTGATGGGAAGCTCCCTCTATGTGTGCTGTTTCGGCACATAGAGGAGGAAAAGGGGGGTGGAGCTGCTATAATTTTTAAGGTGGGGGCAAGTGAATTAGGCAAGTTCTGGTAACTGGATTTCACAGTGCACGTCATAGCATTGCACTATATTCGTATAAAACTAGGTGCTCACCTATTGAAACCAACCTGAAAAACATCCAGTGACAACTGATGAGAGGTCCATCCAGATCACCAAAGTAGGGCATGGCATCTGATCTCCACTGCAAGGTGTAACAGTCAGTAGCCTGCAAGACGGAAGTTAGTAGCAAACAACAAGCGTGTTGCATTAGCCTTAACGCTTCAATTCAAAGTTTAAAATGCGATATTAACGTGTCGAGCAAGGTGTTCTGCACACTCCAAGCGAGAACATGAAAACGTTAAAATACCGCATTAACCTGGATGTAAGGATGACCGAAGTGACTATCACAGCATAGTGACAATATAAACGATCAAGTTTCTAACTCAATTCTCTCTCTGGAAGTACGTGCCGAGATGCGCTCTCTTTGCTACTACGCCAAATTGTTGCCTCCACTATTCTGTGACAAAGCGCAGACCTAAATGGTGATAACGTTGCCTTAACAATTATTCTGAAGGAGGCTGGAAAGGCTATGATATAAACTTTCTGACAAAAATACAAGTGAAGCATTTTTTTTTTCTGAAGTCTCTTCTAGGTGGTTACAGCTTAAACGAGGTTTAATTCTTCCCACGCAGTGCTTCAAGTCCACACGATGTGTCGGTGCATGTTTTCAACTGGTACCGTCAATTCATAGCCGCCATTTTTCCCTTAAAATATGCATTGAATTAGGCCTCAATAATGGGCGTGGTGTCTTTCACAGAATTGGGCACCAGATTTAATGTTGTGTTCACATCCACATCAAACCCATTCAAACGATCTTGAAAAATAACACACATTGGTATAGGCCGCGAAAATGGAAACATGACATTAATGCATTATTGCCAATAATTCATAACAATAATGTGAAAAGCCAGTGCAAAAAATTATTGCGATGAGAAAGAGGTTATTCTCTTCTGAAAAAAAATTCCAGTGTGACGCGACCACCTAGAACAGGCTGTTCTCCCATCTTTTGTCTAGCTATATCTTTTCTACAGGTATATTTATTTATATCAAGGGATGGGTTTTGACAAAAGAGTGTAATGTTTGCTGTGCAATGATGTACACAAGCTACTAGAAAAAGACCTTCGGCCTTAACCAGTCCAGAGGAGACCCACTTTTTTTAAGCACTTGCTCTTGTGCGGGGTGCACTCATCCACAGAATCAGAGCACAATACAAAATTTAACTGAGCTACACGCGTGGTCGCGGATTATTCGCGACGGTAGGGAATATTGCAGTGCTTAAACGCTCCCCATACACGGCAAGCATTGCTTATGCTCCGCCCCAGACGTACGAGACGCATGTAGTTTCAACGTGGTCGCAAATTCTGGTTGAATGCACGGTTTTGGTGCTACTGATACACATGCACAAACATTTATGCAAATATCGAGCGACCGCGGAACACTCAAACATTCACTGCACGTGTAGGGCGCGCGAATGTGACGCCAATTACAGCCATCGTACCCTCAATCTCAACACAGAGAGCCTTGTTTTTACAAGTGCACTTTACTGAGTGATCGCTTTGAAAAATGACAATCCCTGCAGTGTAGTGTAGACTGGTATGTGCCTCGGCTAAAAGTTACCTGAAGTGTACCCCTCCAGTCCAGGTACGACAAATATTACGAAGATGTACAATATCGCAATTCCTTAAAAAGAACTACCTACAAAAAAAAAAAACAACTGTCGCGAACTGAACCTGGAGCGGTCGACCGCGCGTATTGGCGATCGGTTGCGAGCAAGAAGCCGTTTACCCAACGTGGCAGTATCACCCTACTTCAATCAACAAAAAGCCTACAAACGGCACAAAAACTAGGGCTCTTCGTTTTACAGACTCGAATTCACCGCGGATATTCCGCGGAAGTCCGAGAATTCTCCGAAGCCATATACACAAGAGAATGGAATGCCTGAATGCTTTCAGTGGGTCTCCGGTGAGTCCGGGGCTGTAAATCGATCATCCCTACTGTTGCTACTCCCGCACGCAATTTCCATGGTCGAAAGGCAGATCCACGTAACCCTTAAAATCATTCGCTGTCAAAAAACATTAGGGATAACCGGCGACGCAAACGTCTAACACAGAACGCAACAGCCCTGCTCTGTTAAATACCCAAGTAAAGTACAAAATTTCACTAGCCACTTACCCTAAATCACAGGCGGCATATCTTCGTCGAAACGATAATCCAATGTCTTCAAAATAGAGATGTGTCGCTCAGGAGTGATCCGGATCTTTTGAGCCGCTCTTTTTGAAGAGCGAGTGAACCGTGGCTCAGTAAAAGTGAGCGGCGGTTCTTTTGGAGAGAGGGAGCCCCTCTCGTCCGCTCAGTGATCCCTGTCGAACGGGACGAGCCACAGCACAGCAAACCATGAAGGAAGAGCAACGAAGCCGAAGAGCCTAAAGCCCCTGAACCAGCAATTGCCGTCGCGGGCACGCAACTCCACTGCCGGGCCAGCTGGGGCTAATTTTCGAAATACCTCCGGCGCCCCCTGTTTTGGGAGCAGAAAATTCTAGTCAGGAGAACCGGATGCAGTTTTCACCCGTTCTTCGGCTATTCCGGCTCTTTCGCTCAGTTACTGAGCGAAAGAGCCGGAAAGAGCCGAAGATCCGGGTCAAATGAGCCGTGTCTCTGCATCATCTGTTATCTATCGGCGTGAGAAAGCAACTGTACTGCCGGGCCAGCTGGGGCTAATTTTTCGAAATCCTCCAGCGCGCCCCCTGTCGTGGGAGCAGGCAATTCGAGTCAGGAGAACCGGATGCAATTTTGACCCGTTCTTGGGCTCTTCCGGCTCTTCCGCTCAGTTGCTGAGCCGAAGAGCCGAAGAACGGCTCAAAAGATCCGCGTCGTCGGGGTGACTTTCGCGCCATCGATTATAAGCGCATGGAAGCAACTGCCCTGCCTGGCCGGGGCAGTTGCTCGGTGGGGATAATTTTCCAAATTACTCCAGCGCCTCCTTTTGTGTGAGCAGATAGTCCGAGTAAGGAGAGCGGGTTCTTTTGAGCCGTTCTTCGGCTCTTCTGACCCGCTCTTTTCGAGAGCCGCTCTTCACGAAGCGGATCTTCTGAGGTGCCATTTCGGAAAAGTGGTTGAGAGACCATGGTGGCGGCTGCGACGGTGAATGACAGATCGGGAGGCCGCAAAGACAGCAGTGAACGAACTGCGTCTGTATTTTCAAAGTAATAGAAAAATAAACTCCTGTGACCATATGATTCACCACAGTTACAATTGTGCGTGCAGCTTTTGTCCCAGTCAGGAACGAGCCGGATCATCTCAACCGCTCAGCTCAGCGGCGATCCTCACTTCCCGGCGGTTCTTTGGCAGAGCGGCTCTCCTAAGAACCGCCGTTTAGCGGCTGCTCACTCGATTAGAGAATCGTTCTGAGCATACCTCTAAACGAGTCGTGTCGGCACGTTGCGCTAGAATAAACTGAACAAAGTGTGGTTCACCACCACAATATTAAAGTAAGTTTCTTGTATCATGTTTTCCAGAATCATTTTGTTCTGGCGTCACAGCTCACTAGTAGAGATCATATTCGTGAGGTTATAAAATTTGACATAAAATAACATTTTTTTCTTTATATATCGACAAAGAGTTATCCCGAAATACCACTTATTACGGAAGAACCACACAATCGAGACCGGGGCCATGGCTGCCCTTCACGGGGACGATCACTTTACTAACACGGTCTATCTCTAGGATGATGATGATGGTGATGAATGGCGCGTACCCAGCGGGAGATTTAACATCCTCCGCTCCCAAGATAATCCATAGGTACAAAATAAATCCGCAATCCTAACTTTTTGTTTTTTCAGTCCACAAGGTCAATCTTTGTGACGCGGTCGGGGAATGCTATCCACCACTTTCGTTTCCACCGGTGCTTGCGCCGTTGTGCAGACCTCACGACCGCCAAGGGCCACCAAGGTAATTCGGACGAGAACCAGACTGTGTCCAGCTGCCTCAGACCGTTGCAGTTCTTTCGCCGTGCAGTTATTGTGGCGAAGTCGATGTCGTACAAGTCCAAAACTCTGGGTGGAATAGCTACTGTGGTGCAGGGAATCTAGTAGTGTTCTCCTGCCGGCCTTGTGCTTGCCTTCTGTTTGTTTTTCCACTCCTGACGAGGTCGTTTTCGTGCTTCTTGCAAGCTCAATGTATGGTTCGGAAGGTACTCCACTATGCCTTGCTGCCTCCTCGCACGCGGCAGGCGTGACTGGATAGGGTTTCTCGCCTTTCCAAACTTCGCTGGGATGGAGCAACTCATTTCGTGCTGGGTACAACCTTTAGCAACACTTTGTTGACTAGAGCTGGTCGGCTTTTCATTACTTCCGGTAGGCGTTCGCTCTTCACTATGTCTGAAACGAAGATACATTCGATTTCACACGGTGGTAGTTCTGCCTTCTCTTTAAGGTCCTTGGCATCTCCACGGTTTTCGTCGTCTGCTTGGAAGGCAGCAACTGGTCGTCGTGGCCTGCAGGCATAATCTCGTGTTCTCCACGCCCGTCTTCCGTTGGGACGCTCGACGCTACCTCGTAGCTGGCTCCCACTTGCATGCCTTTGCGCTCAGCCTCGTCTTTGGCATTTGGGAATACTGAATCCTGCCGGACAACGACGGCTTGATCCTGTACGGAGATTGCGAGACGTTTCCAGAAAGATTAGCCTTGATTGTCTTCTCTCGTTCTCCTTGGGGCCAGAAGCTCTTCTCCTCGTCGCACGTCGCGTTTGCGGAACTGGATCTGCTTGCATCTCCGACCTAGAGCCGTTGCAGTCCAATGAATGTCCTGGCCTCATGCTATCAGAAGTCGACATTGCAGACAGCGCGGTAGACGCCAACGTCGACGTATCTGGCTTCTGCATGTTGTCAGTATGGGGAACGTTCAGGTGGCTGTAGGTCGTCGCGATCAAACTTCGGCAGTACTACTCGCAAGGTCGACGTGTGCGAGCCGACGTGTGAAGGGTCGTCGCGACGGGGTGAAGTGCCCTTGCCTGGTACATTTAATGCCGGGTTCCCGCAGGTCGTTCAAGTCGATCGCAACCGACTGAGGGCCCCGCATATCCTTTCTTGATATTGCATTATGTCGTAAAAATTATGTTCATACTCAACTCCTTCGAGAAGCTCACCGATCGCCTTGTTCAGCTTGTTAAGTTCGCCGTCCATCTGTTCGAGCTCGTTGATAGCCAACTCCAATCCAACGCAGATGGTGAGGGAGCTTGCCGGAGCGTGGTCGCTGGTT